>JADRCD010193589.1:0-13586 GCA_019843815.1 Montemys delectorum
GGTTATGTTAGGGATGTGAGGAGTCAGGAAGAACCATGTCTGTCTGAGGGGGAAACTCGCCAATATACCCAGACTTTAAAAACGTTCATGTGTTTGGATGAGCAAGTATATATTTTTTAAATTTGTTCTAAGAAAACCTACCGGCTATGTAGCCAAGGTCATGGTCATTGTTCTTTAGAATGAAGTTTATGGTCGTGAGAAAGTGAGCGTGGCTCTAAGCTCACCTTCAGGCTTGGGGCAGCTAACATGTGATGTGCCCTTATAATGAATTCTCTGTCTCGCATAAACCTTTCCCACAGACAAGTGCTCACAAAACATAGCAACTAAACCCACCTGGTAAAATGATATGTGCGCAGTGCATCCGATTATGAGTGAAAGCATACACCCAACCCTATTAAACTTGGCTTTTGTATGGTAGTTGCATGGTGGGGAGCTCGGCAGCATCAGCGGCTCAGCATCACGGGTAGCTTGGCATCCTGAATCCAAGGAGTAGAGGGCTTGTTCTGTGCCTGTTTGGTTTTCTGGGTATTGGGGTACCTGCTTTGATTCAGGCAACACGTGGCTCAGGAAGCCTGGCATGACCTTAGCTGCACCCCCAAAGGATAAGACCTGGAGGTATTAATACTTGCACTGTGACACTATGTTGCTAGAAAAGCAGTATTGACATATTGTAACGGAACTGCAAAAGGGAGGCTTGAGAGAAAAATACTTAAATTCACCCAACTCTGTAGAATCTCATGAGCTTAATGTCAGTAACATTTAATAATCAGTCATATTTTAAGAGATGCCTCCATTTCGTTCTTTAGTTGGTTACAAAAAAAATCACATTTTACTTTCTTACATTTCTTACTTTACACATCAACATTTTATATTTCCAAAATAAGAATGCTTACTAAACTTGGGAGAACCCTAGCCATGCATGAAATATTACCCAGGAGCCTTCATCTTATTCATGTTAAGTGTGATTGTCCAAACATTAGGACAATTTTCAGAAAATGAATCTGACCAAATTCTCAAAATCTTGGTTAAAAGTTTAAAAGAGTCATTTTCCCTTGTGGATGGGAACACTGACTAGAATACATCTGGGGTGCCTGGTCCACACTATCCGCCTTTGTCTACTTTTCTGGCAAAGAGATGGTTGAGACTTGCTCGTGTGTGCACTATACCAAGGTCAAGCTTCCTTCCCTGGCAGCAAGGGATGATGGCATCCCTAAGGCTCAAAGGAAGAATAATGGTTTAAAAACTGCCTATGAGGATGTACCAACTTTGTGTTGAATTGTCTGTTTTGAAAACAAAGGACATTGATTGTGGTTAGTGATAGGCATGTTTATATATTTATGTATATTTTTTTCTAGCACGTATAATACATACTTTCTTTTGAAGCACCTAATATTTCTTTCAGTGCCACAGGTTAGAACAATTTCATATTATCTGCAGGACTAAGACCCTCTTGGCTGTCAAATGTCAGATCTGCCCATTGGTGGTGTGACTGCATTGTGCTATCTAGCTCAAAAGAGAAAACTCCTATGCCTCCCTGCGTGGTGGGGTGCAGGTGTTCTCTCTGCCTCCAGAACCTTTCTAGGTCAGATCCTGAAGTTCCAGAGCACATGATGGGTACCATCATCATGGAAACTAATTCAGGTTGCAGGTATTCACATTGTTTTATGGTTCCTGCTATGAGTGACAAACCCTGTTCTATAAAGTGGAGAGACAGCAGAGACACAAAACCCTGTATGGTAAGATCTTAAGGTTGTACCCAGCAAATGATTACAATACAGCTCCTACTGTGGGTGCCTTTATTGCTGACTTAGCTTGCTTCTCTTAGTATTGTCTATATAGCTACGTATATTAATTTATGGATGTGCTGTTGCCTTAATAAATTTTCTGACTCTCCAATGGATCCTGATAATATTCTTCTAGTGTGTTGTGCCACAAGCCCATTATGGCCAAGGAATGCTAGAACACTATTAATGGCAAGAATAAAAAATAAAAACCAGAAGGAATGCATGCACCAAATCCATTGGCCAGAGAAGTAGGCTAGACTAGAACACAGCATTTGCTGCCCACATGGTTGGCTCTATCCTTCCAGTAGCAAGGGGCAACAGACAGCTTTATACTAGTCTCTCTCATCAACATAGAAGGAATAAGTAGACTACACGAGAGAGAAACCTATAAAAAAAAAAGGATGTCTAATAGTAAATATCAGATTCCATTCTTGATTTCTGCACTTTGCTCAGATGTCCAAAACACTGCTACCACATCTGGAGTTAAGCATGATTGCCGCAGTCACATTTTTGAAAGCCTTCTTATAGATTGCAAAGCTTTCTCCGACAACAGTGTTACTGAGTGGGTGTAACAGCACCTTGTCCACCAGCATGAAATATTGAGCAGTAGATCCCTCCGGAACAACTTTGCTCCTGGACCAGATCCCTTCAGAGGAGGCGGCTTCGGAAGCTGTGCTCCCTCCTGCTTGTCCTGTCCTGTCCCCTCCCCCCATTAATTAACTGACTCAACAATCAAGGAAGCCTTCCTTATTTTAGTTAGTAAACATTGTAGCCACCCTAAGGCAAAGTCTGGAGGGAAAGCGTCATGGCAGCAGTGGACATGTGGCACTTAAGCAACTATGAGTGTTTAGGGGTTCCTTTTTTAAGATTTACTTTTATTTTTAAGTGTGTGTGTGTGTGTGTGTGTGTGTGTGTGTGTGTGCGCGCGCGGCGCACGCGCGCGTGTGCGAGCAAGTATGTTAGGTGTGATGTGGATGTGTACAAGTGAATATAGGCACCTGCAAAATCCAAGGGCATTGGGCCCCTGGAACTTAAGTTGTTGCTGAGAACTGAACTCTGAAGCTCTACAGACACTTGCTCTCATTTTGTAAGCTGTCACTGAAGACCCTTTGCTGTCCCTTCAATCAAAAGACTCAAAAAAAAAAAAAAAATTAGAGACCATTTTCACATTTTCTTCTCCGGGACGTTTTTTGGTTGTTGTTCATGGTTTAGATGTGAAAATTTTCCCATGAGCTTGTATGTGTGAACCCTTGGTCCCTGGATAGTAGCAGTGTTTGGGGAGTCTGTGGAGCTTTAGGAGGTGGTGCATGGCTAGGGCATTGGTGGCTTCTCAGCCTTGATGCACTGGTCTGAACCGCCCAAACCTGAGGGAATCTAATGTTGGTTGTGGGTGTTGTGCAAAGAGTACAGGGAATCTTACTGCGGTTCAACTGTGAGGAGTGAAAATTGCTACCTTAAAAAAACAGTGTCCCTTCCAGCTTCTAAAGTGGAACCCGAGTGACTCACTGTGGTGGTTTGAATATCCTTGGCCCCAGGAAGTGGTACTATTAGGAGGCGAAGTAGATGTGGCCTTGTTGGAGTAAGTATGTCATTTAGGGGGTGGGCTTGGAGATCCTTCTCCTACATGCCTAGAGGACAGTCTTCTCTGAGTTCCCTTCAGGACAAGAAAAAAAAAAAAAAAAAACTCTCAGCTCCTTCTCCAATGCAGTGGTTACCTGGATACTGCCATGCTCCCACCTTGGTGATAATGGACTGACCCAATAAACCTGTAAGCCAGCCCTAATAAAATGTTGTCCTTTAGAAGAGCTGCCTTGGTCATGGTGTCTCTTCACAGCAATGGAAACCCAACCTAAAACACTCACGAATTTAAAATACTTGTGAAATGAATCCATCTTAATAATCAATGGCACCCAGCAGTGGCCCTGGCCAGCACTATCCTTTGCTCTGCTGCTCATCTTCTTTTTGGAGGGTGGGAGTAGGGGGGTGTTTTGAGACAGGGGTTTCTCTGTGTAGCCCTGGCTGTCCTGGAACCCACTCTGCAGACCAGGCTGGCCTCGAACTCAGTAATCCGCCTGCCTCTGCCTCCCAAGTGCTGGGATTAAAGGCGTGCACCACCACCGCCCAGCCGCTGCTCCTCATTTTAAAGCCCTCCTCATTTTACAGCCCTCTGCTTTGGGACCCTCTGGAGCAGCACATATCAGGGATGGTGATCCCAAGAGCCAAACAGATCCAGGGAGGAGGAAGCCCCTCCACAGTGCAGCAAAGGTGGAGGTGGCCTGGCAGAACTATCAAGAAAGATGTGATGCAAATTTCCCCCTCCTAGGACGTCTTTATTAAGCCTGATGTTTAATCTACCTCATAGGATCAAACATGATGACTCAAAGCTAAGATCTTGTCATTCACAAATACCCTAACACCGATTTCATGAACGAAACAAGAATAAGACCTAGTCCCCACACCCCGTACTCAGGGATTCTGAAGACCTTCCCTTCCACCTCTTCCCTTAGCCCCCACACTCTGACACTCCTGTAATATGAGTTCAATGCTGTTATAGGCCTTGCCTGGGTTTTCTTTTGGTGGTGGTAAGCAGCTGTTTGCGATGGGTCATGAAAAACCCCAGAGCTGGGCCTTGGCTCACAGTGAGGCTACATTACTTGCTTAGTTAATGGAGTTCAGGGCATATGCCGGCCAAAAGAGCAGTTACCAACACCCTGTGCCAATAAACCCAGTGTAATGTAGCTTTTAATCCTAGTTGATAAGTTATTTCTCTGCTGCTGGTGAAATGAGCCAATTCAAACCAGATTAGATTATATAAATTGCAGCTTTATTGAGAGACTGCTCTTGGGTGAGTTCATTGGCCCCAAGGATTGAGGCCAGAGGAGTAGCCGTGGGGAAAGTGGAGAGAGGGAAAGAGAAAAGGTACATATGCAGAGAGAGAAGAGAAGGAGAAGAGAGAGAGAGCCCAAAGTATCTGGATTATATGGGAAGAGCCTCTGGGGGAAGGGTAGCCCAGCCCCTGGGCTGAAAAGTTCAAATGTTGGGGGCAGGGTATGCCAAGTAGGGACTGGGGTATGCTGGGAGAACCTGGAGGCCAGGTCTTCTTTGGTATATAAAATATGCACCCCAGTCCCTTGTCCAGGGGTCAGAAACCAAACACTAGCAATGTATTAGTTTGATTCTCAGCTCTTCAACACCTAAGAGGCATGTTTCACACTAAGAAATTCATGCCTAGTGTTGTAAACATGCCTCAAATCCCATAGACATGGAGGTCATAGACACAAAGAGGGGGAAGCTACTCCTGTTGTTCAGGTACATTGACATGGCATCGAACTTTCTGTAAAATATTTATGTTTCTAGCTGTAGACAAATGCTACTCTCGGCCTTCATCAGGGAAACTTCTCTCGGTAGTGGCAGTAAATCCGGAGAGCTACAGCTACATAAAGGTACCAAGAGCCAGTGATGGTTGGGAGGGAGCACAGCCCTAAAGCAGTATGAACCCCTTTAAGGCTCAGGGAACATCACAGCAGAGAGGACAGGAAGTAAGGGCTGGAAGATGGGAAGAAGAGCTGCAGAACGCTCTTCCAGGCTAGACACAGCAGTACGATCGTGACCTCCCAGCAACTACAGTTGCCTGGACTGGACCTGCATGAGATTGGGGCCTCCCAACAGTAACCATCTCTCACAAGGAGGGGCTTGTGGAACCCTACTCCTTCCCAGCTGACCTGTTGGCCCAGGTGGATTGTGGGAAAGGAGCAGTCAGCACCTTCAGTCTTGTTTCCACTGATGAGCCTACCCCGCTCCAGTGGACAGTTCCAAACCCGTGATCTCATAAATGTCCCTCAACCCAGTGAGTTGCAAAACAAAAGGCATGCATGTGGCGATGAGACCTGTGAGAAGGTGGTTGGGAGGGCAGGGGACATAAGAGGGGGGGGTCAGGGGACATAAGAAGCTGATCAAAATAATTGCATACATGAGTGCAATTGTGAAAGAGAAAAGGTAACTTTAAAAAACAGTGGGGATACACATTCTGTAGAAACAATGCTACAAATTATGATTGGGGGGGGTAAGGTTTCCCTGGGCTAGCACATGCTGCATATTCCTCTCCCCACCATAGCGTACTGTTCAGTGCCAGCAAGCTTCAGATCTGCGAGACAGCAGGAGAGTGAACAACTCAACCTTCCAATGCGCTGTGCTGTAAGGTTAGAATATTCTACAAATTAGATATATTGCATGCATGTTCCACGTAAGATGCACTGACCGGGTAGTGGTGGTGCATGCCTTTAATCCCAGCACTTGGGAGGCAGAGACAGGCAGATTTCTGAGTTCGAGGCCAGCAAAAAGTGAGGGACACCTGACCTGTTTTCAGCCCACCCCTTGCTTGGGAACCCAAAAGAGTTCCCAGCTGCTTCCTGTTTCCAGAAAAAAAGACGTCTGCCCAGAAGACATTGGGATCTTTGATCAAAGACTCCTCCTGGAGCCCTGTAAACAGCCTGCCTACTTCTCAGGCGGGGTCTGAAGTGCACAGACACCGCAGGGACTCACTTCCCGTTGTCTCTTGCCTTACTTCCTCATAGCTGCTCCAAAACCTTTGCTGCCCACCAGGAGAGGAGAAGATTCCTTGAGTGCATACCCTCTGTGTTTATTCCCTCCCTCCGCCTGGAGACACCTTGCACCTAAAATCCCCTAATCACAGTGGATGGGTACTTGGAGAAGGCCTGTTGACAGATGTGCTTAGAGGTAGCCGGCGCTGAGCTTTATTCGTTTGTTTGGGAGAAAGAGGTCTCCTAGGGCTCAGCCTCTTAAGAGCAGATTTTGTTCATAGTACAGTCATGGTTTTGAGCAACCAGCCACAAACTGCCACCTACACACAAGGAAAAAAAAAAGATCCCAGTACTTTTAGTCTGGGGGTGGGGTTAGGGAAGGCACCAGCGCCTTCAAAGAAGCCCAGTTAGACTCCAAGCTGGTGGCATTTTGGAAATAAAAAGAAGCACCAGGGTCCCAGAAAACACCCCCAGCTCTACCCCACCCCCAAATCTTCTACAGCATCTGCCGATCGGCATTATTCCAGCAAATACTCTTTATTTGTATTATTTGAGAACTTCAGAGATGCATATCATATATTTTGATTAAAACCTGCTTCTCCCTCCCTTCTAGACTTTCCCTTGCCCCGCCCCCACTGCTCTCCAGCTCCCTTCGCCCTCCCCCACCCCAAGCCCCTCCCTGCCCCTCCTCACCACACAGCCCCACTGTACTAAAGCTGCATGTACTCTCCTTTTTAAACCCACTGAGTCCACTTAGTGCTGCCTTTGCGTGTCTTTGTGCCAGACCATCTATGAGAACGTGCATAGCCTCTCAGGGATGCATCCCTGCAGAAAACTGACCCTGCATCCCTCCGGCAGCCCTCAGTTTCCATCAGCCTGTTGTCAGCCCTATGAGTCTTTCCTCATCCACCTTAGGATTCTGACTGGCTTGATCCTGTACAGGTCCTATACGTGTGGTCACAGCCGCTATGTGTTCACATGTGCCACAGCCAGTCATGCCCAGAAAAGATTGTGTTGGTACGCATGCCCACTAGCTCTTCAGTTTTCACACCTCCTCTTCCATGATGAGCATTTTATAAACAGAATCAAAAGCAAGGTGGCTGGTACCATGGCATCAATTTGGCATTGTAGTTTTGTTGGGGGGAGGGGGGCAAGGTTGGGTGTGGGATAGACAGGATATTTATTATAAACAGAAGCCCAGCAGGATAGGGTGGTTGGCTCAACAGGAGACACTAGCTTTTCCTAAGAGCTTCTTATGTTATGCCCACAGGGACACCAAAGACCACAGAGGAGCCAGTTCTGATGCAAATCCACAGGGTCTTTATAATGAGCTTGAGAGCAAAGATTCTGGGACTCTCTCAGACTCTCAAGGTCACAGCAGGTCAGAGTGACAGCCCCCAGTCTAGGGGTACAGGGTAGCTACTGTAGTTACAACAAGCTTGAGGAATTTCCGTAGGGGTCAGCAAGTTCGTATTTTAAAAACTGCATTTCTGGCATAATCTGCAGAAACTGAACACAGGGGCAAAACCACCTGAGAAACAGGACGGCTGTGGCTGTTTATCTATTCTCTGTGGATGTCTTAAGCTATCCATATGTACCTTGGCCCTACTATTGGGATGTCTGCTCAAGTGGACTTTGTGGTTTTCTTCCTGGAATTGGTGTTTAGCCCCTGGTCTCACACAAAATGGAGTTTCTTCAAAAACAGACTTGGCTGGGCTTTACACTTAAAATACACGTGACTGGGGCCCATCTAAGTATGGGCTCCCCATTGTCAATTAGACTAGCTAGATGTGGGGCTTCCTAAGACCTAGATGATTCTGATGGTCTTCGGACAAAATCTACTGCCCCTTCAACAGATGGCAGAGTCCAGGACAACTTGGGCTGTGGGCTGTGAGCCTCCTTGTTGTCTCTCTGGGTAACCACCATTATGTGTGGGTTCCAGAAACAGGGACCTGCGAGCCCTCAGTATCCCAGAGGGGCCCTGTAGCTCCCCCTTTTATAAAAGGACACCACCAATTCACTGTATCGGAGCTTCGTGGCAGCCCTTTCCTTGAGAACATAAAATTGCTACTCATTAAATCACTCTTTTAAGATGAAGAAACATGCCATTCACAGTAAAAAAGAATCTATATTTATTAAATAGACATGATAAACAAGATAACCATCAGCCATTGGCTCAGGAACTGTGAGGATGGCTGACATGTAGAGAAATTGTCAGCCATCTCCACAGTGGAGCAGACAATGGCTTCTCTTCTCTCGAATCTCATACTCTTGAAATTCTGACTATGATTGTCTTTGCCTTCCATTATCTGCTGTTGGCTTCTGTGTTATGTCAGCAAATGACAGGTCCCAGAGTTACACCACCTCTAAGAAGGTAAGTACATTTAAGGGACCTTAGCAGCTGAGACCTGGGAATGTGGTCTAGGGGCCTGAGCTATGACTAACTGCCCATGGGCATCTCCATTCCTCCAGCCAGAAAATGTCACCATCTCTAGTTCTTACAGGGCCTTTGAAAGAAACTAAAACGGATCATCCCGAGTGCCAAGATGGCATAACCGACAAGCATGTGGGCATCACAGTTTGCTCCACCGTGGGGGTCTCAGCAAATCCGCAAATGCCAACTTCAAGGACGGTAGGGCTGAGATGTGGCCCGAGAAACCGCCAAAAGGCAACTGGACATCTCTTGCCCAGTCCCGGGAGTCGTAACAAAAGCCACTCTTCACCAAACACTTGCCTCTTTCTGTTTTCTCAGGGAAAGTCTTCTTACATGTGGAGGGGGGTGAAAACGTTCTCTTTGCCTTTCTCTTTGTGTGTTGATCACCTTGAATTGCCCGGCTTTCTGATTTACAAAAAGGAACATATGGGTGCATCCTATCTCAGCCGGTTTGTGCTGAGGCAACAGAATACCTCCGGCAGGGTGATATAGAAAGGCTGGGAGCTTATCGCTCACCGTTCTTGAAGCTAAAAGTCACGGCACAGCTGAAGCCATAAGTATTGGTATCGTTGGAGGACTGCCCTATGCCTCTGAGATGGTGTCTTGGTTCTGAGTCCTTGAACAAGAAGACAGGAAGACAATAGAGCCGGCCAAAAGCTGTCTGAAGCTCCTTCTGTGAGGGTTTAAATCCCTCTGTATAAGCTAACTCCCTATGGTATTACACTGGCAACAGTTGCAGTTTGAGGGTACACATTTCAACCTTGACATGCCTTAATTCTGGAAGGTTTACGATGAGGACGGGGGCTCCGTCTCCTTGGTATCTCTTCACCACAGCAACTTGTTGCCAAGATCAGTTATCAGTGTATCCTGCTTGGGTCTATCTATCATCTCTAGGTCACAGCATTATAGACATCCTGATGCCTCTCTTTAAACAGGAAATGCAGAGTCTGTGAGGAGAACAGTGATGGAGGGTGAGATCCTAAAAAGAAGAGTTAAAGAAATACATAACTCAAGTCTAAGGAATACCTAACTGGAGTCTATAATTATAAACATGTTTTGTAATATGAAATCCATTTGGCCTTTGTCCCAAGCTCCTCTCACAGATACACCGAGATTTCCAAACTGACCAAAGTCAAATGTTTTACCTCACAGCCAGCCCTGTTGGTAACTCTAGGGTTTCTGGTGATACATCGAGTCCCTGAATAGTCTCCTGGAATGGTGGTCCAAAGGATGGAGTGGTTAAAAGACTAAAGGTTAGGAACTTAAGCTCTACCCATTGACATCTGGGTAGAAGTGGGCGGATATGAGCTCCAAAGAAACCAGAGTGAAGTCAGGGTTATTGACCATGGAGAGGACTGGGAGGGTGGTACATCCAAAATGAGACTGACCTCCACACTGGTCCAAGGGTCTCATAATCTTAGAATGTGGTCAGTTCATCTTAGTGTTTCTCTGGGTTCTGTGAGCCATCTTAGTAACATTGTCAAACTCAAGAAAGAAATGCAGGAACTCTGGCTTGTCGCAAGCCTATCAGCAATGTACAGTGTCTGAGGCTGACAGAATTCCCTCAGCCCGTGGGATCTGGCACAGTCTGCGAGTGAATAGTATCAGAAGGAAAGAGAATTATTGTATTCCATGGTGGTGTTCACTCAGTGTGAAAGCGTTTTTTTTTTTTTCTTTTTTGTTTGAAGCACAAAATTGTTCTCTGCTGTTCGTATGAGTAGAGAAAAGACAGCCTCTTTCTTACCTAAGAGCAGGTGTGTGATGGTCATGGTGAATCTTATATACCATTAGCTATGCAAGACTAGACAAGAAGAGACTAGAGCCCTTCCTTATTATTTCTTATGAAAGAACTTGGATCCATCCATATGGAAGTAAATGTAGTAAAGGAAAAATTTAGAATTATATTATTGGAAAGTAAGGTGGTGACTAATGTTAATTGTCAGAGAGACAGAATACAGAATCCCCTGGGAGACGGGTTCTGGTCATGCCTGTAGAGCTTTGCCTTGACTGCCTTCATTGATATGGGAGACCCAATTTAATTCTGAGCTGGCCAGTTCCCTGGGCCGGCCTCCCAGATTATGTAAATGGAGGCAGCAATCTGAGCCACAGCATGCATGCTGCCACTGTTCTCTTCAGACTGTGGATGCCAGGGGTGACCAAACTCGAGCTCCTGCTGCCTTGACCTCCCCCTCGGTGACAGGTTGCCCCATGAGCCCCATGAGCTACAATTCCTTTTCTTCCTTCATTTGCCTTCCTCAGAGATCCTTACTGATGACACAGGATCAGTACAATAGCATCTGAACCACGCTCCCTACCTCACGGTATTGTTTCCTGTAAATGAGGTCCTGGGGGCTTTCCCTTCATCCCTTAGGCTCCTGTAATGGCAGGGCACTGAGAGTCAATAAATGTATTCCTAAGCTGCAGGCGCTATGCTAGGCAGATGCTCATCTATTCTACCCTTCTATGGCTGCCTACTTCCCAGCCACGTGTTCTTTTACCAACAACTGAGTCTTGCCTTGGTTTTCTCTTTCTATGTATGACTTCATGGCAATCCTTCATTGATATGCTCATGGAGAATCCTCCTGGTCCTTCCCTTCTTCTTCCTTTTCTCCCTGGTCTCCCTCTATTCTTCCCTGTGTCCTTCTTTCTCCTTGGAAACTGCTGATTGGGATCAGAAGTTCCACCCAATCCTCTTCTGCCCAGCCATAGGCTAAAACAGCTCACTACTAACCAATCAGAGGTGACGGAAAACAATATTTGCACATCACTGACACAGAAGATGCACCAATAATCATAACAATGCCAATGTCCCCAGATTGCAACTGGATCTCTGGGCAGAGCGATCAACATCTACACACGAGGTTTCCATTGGAAAAAAACTACCGGCTAATTATTTGTCAGACATTAGAAGTTTCAGTTCATTGCTGTTGGTCTTGCAGAAGCTATTTCCCATGTTTGATGGTCTCACTGCCAACGTCTGGTGCCTGTTACTTCCTCTCACAACTCCTGCCTTCTAAATTGTTCCTCTCTCTTAATCTGCATGTACTCACAATGATCCAGACTCAGGCAAAAATGCTTATTGTCCAAAGTTCAGTCCTGTTTCTCATGTGTGTAAACTCTTGACCATCCTTCAAATCATCCTGATGCTTGTCATCTCTGTTTATAACTCTGTGCTGGTGTTTATAACACCAATATTCTGAGCTGGGTTGTAGCTCATCGTAGGAGCTGTTTAATCAGGAGTCCATGCACAAAGCTAACTGCAATCAATAGTCTCCATAAAGTGTTACTACTTAATAAGAGTGTTTTCTTCTTTAGGAGTAGCTTTTCTAATATATTTGCCTTTTTTACAATATTGATTACTGTCTTCCAAAGAAATCTAAAATACCACGATGATTTGGATAATTTTTATGTTTGAATGATTATTATTATTCCTTCTTAAATTTTATATTGTGTCCTTTGTAAAAATGCTTGAAGATTAATACACAGAGATTTGGAGGTTTGTTCAGAAGGATGTTTGAGTTTTAAGAAAGCCAATCAAATCATAAATTAAAGGAAATAATAGGTTGATTTCTGGCTTCTCCTGTTAGGGATTTTATAGACTTTGCTCTCTCTTCAGATGACTGAGTATTCTTATTTTTATCATTGGGTTTTGTATGAGTGCAAGTGTGTGTGTGTGCTTATGTGAGTATGCAAGTTCATTGCATATGTGTGTGCTTGCACTGTATGTGGAGGCTGGAGGTCAACCTCGGGTGTCATTTCCCAGGGATAATCCACCCTGGTTTTTGAGACAGGATCTCCCCATAGGACCTGGGGCTCAGGAATTAGGCTGGGCTAGGTATCCAGTGAGCCACAGGGATGTGCCAGTCTTCAGCCCTGCAGAGGTAAGATTACAAACTGGCTGTTTCCTTTTGCCTGTGTGACAACCAGTTTCCTGACTGGGCTGTCACCCAACCTGAGCCTCATTATTTAATATGAAATACAGACCAAAATATATAGCAGGCATACACTTAGAGCAAAAGGTGGCATTTTTCCCACCAACCTCTATTTCATGTGGTACCTCCAACTGGCAACACTCATCCAGACCACAATTCACTACATGCTCCATATTGTGAGGAAGGACCAAGGAACATTGATGCATGCCTTTTCTATGAAGAAAAACAAGGGCCTCCATGCCCAATCTTAAAACTGATTGACTCTGATAACTCCATTCTAGAGCAGAAATAAAAACATATGTCAACAGAACCCAAATGCAAATGATATCATTTAAGATAATTAAAGTTGTATTTCCAGTTAAGTGAGGAACTTCTAATTATTCTCACAAAACAGCATGTAGACAGCAGGATAGTAGCAGATGACACCTTCTCTGCAAGTTCTCAGATCGCTGCTTTCTTTCTAAATAAATAAATAAAGCACAATCAGTTCTTGTAAGGTTTTATAAATTCTTTATAACTGTCTCAGATTTCAAAATGGAGATGCCCAGTAGTGTATACACTTGTCACATTTAACAATATAAATCTAAATCTTAACTAAACGCAGTTTACAATTCGCATTTCTGGTGCCTGAGGGCACACATAGCCAGTGGCCCCCTGTGTTGGGCAGCGCAGGCATGCAACCTCTCCATCATCATTAGAAGTCCTGTGGGAATGTATCACTGTCTGTCTTCTGTTGCTGTAGCAGTCTGCCAGAGACTGGGTTATTTTTAAGGAACAGAAATCTATTTGGCCCACAGTTCAGAGGGCAGGAAAGTAGTATAGTGTGATACCAGTTACCCAGCAGGCAGCCTTTTTGCTACACCAGCCTGTGTGGGCCAAAAAATGTCTGTGCATA
>JADRCD010193591.1:3100-27516 GCA_019843815.1 Montemys delectorum
TTTAAATCGTGTTGCTTACAAATCATAGCTGCAAAGTTAACAACAGCAACAAAACATATTCGCCACTTTGAGGTGATTTTATCAGTGAATAAAGGACTTGTAAGCCTCATGCAATTATATCCTGGATTTTAGTTGTGAATTTTGCAGGTATCAGTGGGTTCATATATTTTTTTTCCTGAAATTACATATATATTTTACATATTCTCTATGTATGTACACAAAACTACCTATTTTTCAGATTTATTTCTCTCTCTCTCTCTCTGTGTGTATGTGTGTGTGTGTGTGTGTGTGTGTGTGTGTGTGTGTGTGTTGTATATACACCTCTATGTGGGTGCACATGTGCCTGCCAGAGGGTGTATTGCTCTATCACTCTCAATTTTATGCCCTGGAGGTATAATCTCTTACTGAACTTGGAATTATGCTAGGATATTCTACCAGTCTCCTAATCTCCATCCCTCATGACACTCAGTTGTCCCTGAACTGTCACACCTAGATTTTTAACTGGATGTTTGAATTTGAAACCTCATGGATGTACTGCAAGTGCTCTTGCCCAATGACCCATCTCATCTAGTCTGTTTCACTGTTCATATTTAATGCTCTGAGTTTGTTCATAAAGACATCTTGAACTCTTAGAAAGATTCATAATTGCAGGGTCACAAAGTGGTATAACTCATTCTTCAAAAAGAAAAAAGTCACTTCTTGTGACCCAATCTAAAGCTAAAGAAGTTACCATTGTAAAAAGTAGCATTTATTGTTAAATCCAGAAATGGAATCCTAGAAAACCACAATTCTAGTGAAAATGCAACTAAAATGCATGTATCTTACAGAGCAAAAAGTTTTCTCTCTATAGAAAACTGAAGGGGTGGATTCAAAGGGAAGGAAAAGTAAGACTAAAAGAGCTTATCATTGTACCAGTATAAATAGATCCTTAAAATAAATAGGCACCACTAAAATATTGTACTAGTTAACCTAAAACTTAAGAGTACTTCGAAATGACACTTCAAATAGGACTTTATGACCCATTATATTGATCACCAAATAAAGAAATACATATGATTATAGTTGGTATTTATTACATCACTGATACACTCAATGAACACTTTGAGAAGCTTCTCTTTAGGAAAAATGAGTATGGGAGCTAGAGATAGATTCTTAGCAAGATTTACAAAGTTATAACCCCTATATACTTTTAAAAATCAAGCAACATATTTTATCGATTTCTTTGTCTTTACAATTTTTATGCTAGAGGATCTTCAAATGGAGAAACTCCTAATATTTATTATGAAATATGGAATATAATTTAAAGACAAAAGCAACTATTGTATTCCTGGTTATTCAAAACATCTTTTAGAGTCAGCTGAGGCAGTGTATATTGAATTACTATATTTCTATTTTCTTTACATTGGGACACAAAGCTTTCTCAGACACAAGACAGTAAATTGACAGTAAATAGCACTAGATATTATTCCCTAAGAAACTGTATTCACTAAAGAATATAAAGTTTTTTCAATCAAACTATTATGGAGTTTACACTATTTGGTCAAAGAAATGTTCCATACCCTTCTAAATTGACGTCTTTGGAGGTGAATTTTCATTGTTAGTTTCATGGAATTTAGAATTATCACTGAGGTACATCCCTGGATATATCTATGACAGTATTACCAGAACTATTTAATTAAGGCAGACATTCTCTAAATGTGAGTTGCAATATTTTATGGGCTGGAGCTTTGAACTGAATATGCAGAATGTGAGTGGAGCAGTAAGTCCATTTATCTCTATTTCCTTACACTTCAGGTTTGGATATATCGTTTTCTTAGCTTGTTTAGATCTTGAGAGGACTTCAGTTTCTTATTTTATTTCTTTTTGGTATTGTGATTTGAAATAGGCTATCATAGAGTCCACACTAACTTTAAATTTGCTTTGTAAATAGAGATGGCCTTGAACTTATGATTCTCCTCCCTCTACCTCTGCAGTGCTGGGATAACTGATGTGCCCCACTGAATGTAAGGTCATGTAGCTCTGGGGACTAGACCCATGACTGTATTTATGCTAGGCAAGTACTCTTCTAATTGTACTATACATCCAGTCTTAGATGACTCTATTTTTAAAAAATAGGTTATTGGAATGAAGGGTTCAACGCTTCTCTGTCTGATAGATCTTCATTTTCCTGTTATGTGTCTCTTACTTAGTACTGGTCAACTCAATTCAGAACATGGATACTCTGCAGAGCAAAATAACAAGAAAGGTAGACATACAAGCCCAAATGTAAACATGTTCATTTTGATCCTTTTAAAACATAGCCAAAGAAGTGGCATCATTTCTCTTTCTGTTAATTATAAGTGAATCACTCTTTCCAGATCACCCAGAAGACAGACTGTTGTACTAAATTAGGGCTTGACTTCCAAGAGAAGAAATTGAAGGACAACTTAAAGTGAACTTACCACAAAAGTAAAACAAATCAATGATTACTGTGATGACATCATTAGTTATTAAAATTACAACACAGTGGAAAAATATGAAGTAGAGATTTCCGGTTTCTTTGGAAACTCAGTTGTGTCATGTTATGATTTTCTGGAAGCTGTCTTGTAGGTGGGCATATGATATTTTCCTGGAAGCTGTTTTGAGAGAGGATGTTTTGCTGAAAGAGATGCTTGAGAGGGTATGTGATATTTGGAAAGAGTATAAGTAGAACCCTACAGACAATGAAAGGGCACTCTTGCATTGCTATGCCTTCCAATGCTTCACTGGTCTGCTGTTCTTTGCTTTTCTTTGTTCTACATTTCATATAAAGAAACATGCCTAAGAACTTCTCATGGTATTTAAACTGATTCTTGACACTTCTGTGGACTCATGTCCATTCAGCAGAGCCTTCTGTTGGATTGAGCTTGTGTCAGTGACTCGTGTTTCCTGTTTGCTATTGGACATGACTCTTGGTAACCCAATAATAAAGAGTGGAATCACCCCACAAAGAACAAGTCAACAACCCCATTTTCCTAGAAGACTTCTTTTGCCCCTACCTATAATCAGAGGGTTAGAAGGGAGGTTGAAGTATTTAAGAACCCTGAAATGGAGAAGGGAATTGAGCCAAACACTGCAACATTCTAAAGGAAATATATCAGCGATCTTTCAACTATTAGAATTTAACAAGCGGTATGGGTCAAAGGACTGCACCTATGTTTCAAAAGGTGGAATATGTATTTTTAATTTGATACAAATAAGTAAAAAACTAATTATTATGCCATCAGAAAAATTTCAAAGAAATAAAACATATGGTTATCATAGCAAAAAAAATTTTTATGCACAAGGGCACAAATCTAATCCTAGCTACTCAAAAGGCAGAAACAGAAGTGTAAAACAAAAAAAGAAAACTGACTTAGAGTCCCCTAAATTTAAAAATGTTAAGAATGATCAATTTTAAAAAACCCTTCCTAAATATAAAAACTATTAAGACTTTTGCAGAAAATCCATGTAATTTTTTAGAAGTTACTTTAAAATAATTTGATACAGATAAAACTATATGTATATGACTCTAGATGAAAATTGGACACTGAAATTCTAGAAATGTCTCTTCTGCAATAGGTGTTCAATAGTGTCTTTAATATATTGCTTTGAAGGTTGTACTTTTCTCACAAAGAGATAGAATGTCATAGTTAACCAAATCATAAGTGAAAAAAAAAAACACATAACAACAAACACCAAGTAAATCCAGAGATTTAAAATATGTTGGAAGGACTTAAAATATATACTAAACAAAACTGGAAAAATTTAAAAGAAATAGATAATTCTCTGGATAGGTTTCAGTTACCACAGTTATCTCAAGGTTTAAGTAAGCAATTTAAATAGATTTATAGCCTCTAGTGAAAGAGAAGGACTCATTAGAAGCTACCAGCAATAACTGTAACCGCAACACATCACAACATTGTTTTAGGCCAGAATTCTACCAGATTTTCAAAGAAGAATTAATGCTAATACTCCTCAAATTATTCCAAAATAGAAACAAAGTAACATTGTTCAATATGAGGGCATAGTTACCCTGATACCAAAACCACATAAAGACCTAAAAAAATGGAATTACAAATGAATTTCTCTATGAATATAGATGTAAAATTAATGAAATAGTTGCACACTGAATCAATCATTCATTCCTTCAATCAATAAAAAGACCATCTTACATTATCAAGTAGACTTTATCCTAGACATTCAGAAATAGTTCAATATACAGAAATCAATAAATATAAGCCACCATGTAAACAAACTAAAAGAAAGAACACCTGATTATCTCACTAGATACAGAAAAGCCCTTTGATAAAACCCAACACTACTTCATATTAAAAGCCCTAAAGAGATTAGGGAAACAAGGCACATACCTCCTGCCATAGTGGGGGAATACCCAGGTGGTCCTGCACTCTCTCAGAGACAAGGAAAGCAAGGTGGGAAGAAGGACTGCGTGAGGAGGGAACCAGGAGAATGAGGGGCAGGATGTAAAATTTAATAAATAAATAAATAAATAAATAAGGATATAGCTATATTAATATATCTAATCTTACATATTATCCATCTTTAAAAATGTAATTTTTGCATTTTATTTTATATAAGTTATTAAAATTTAAATATGTAAATGAAACAAATTGGATTTGTGCTAAGAAATTTAAATTTTTATTGTGTAGTAACTTTAAAGTTATTCTTCATATTAATAGAGTACATAAAGAATGAAGTCGTTGTCATAAATTCAGAGGACGCTTAAATGGAAATAGAATAAATAAACTTAGATTTTCTCCAAAAATACATAACAAAAGACCCAGATAAACACTAACATACCTCAACATAATAAAGGCAATTTTCAGCAAGCCCATAGCCAACATCAACTTAAATGGAAAGTCAAAGCAATTCCATTTAAATCAAGAACAAAACAAATACAGTTTATGCAGATTTAACTAGAGTATTAAGACAATTGAAGGAGATCAAGGATCTACAAATTGGAAAGGAGATGTCAAAGTATCATTATTTGCAGACAACATAATACACATAAGTGTCTTTTAAAATCTCCCCTAGGGGAATGTTATAGCTGATATACACTTTCAGCAAAGTAACTAGACATAAAACTAATTCACAAAAAATCAGTAGGCCTCTATTATAATTGACAAACAGTCTGAGAAATAAAACTGATAAACAACACTTTTAAGAATATCCTCAAATAATATAAAACATCTTGGAATAACTGCAAACATTTTAGTTAAAATCTTGCATGATGAAAACTTCAAGAAAAAATTTGAAAAAGATATCAGAAGATGAAAAGATTCCTCATGCTTGTGAATGAGTAGAATTAACATAGCAAAAATGGCCATTCTATCAAAAACAATCTGCAGGTTCAATTCAATTCCATGAAAATTTCAACACATTTCTTCACAGAAATTCAACAAACAATTCTCAGCTGTATATGGAACCACAAAAACTAAAGGATAGCTAAAACAATCCTGAACAATAAAACAGCTGTTCTGCCTGCGGTCTCACCATTCCTGATTTTAAGTTGTACTACACTATAGTAATAAAAATAGCGTGGTATTAACATAAAACCAAATATCTTGATCAATGGAAATGAATGGAAAACACAAATTTATACACCTTTGTACACCAAATTTTTAGTTAAGAAGCTATAATTACACACTAGAAATAGTAGTAGTAGTAGTAGTAGTAGTAGTAGTAGTAGTAGTAATAGTAGTCTTAATAATGTAACAATAATTATAAAAGACAGACTCTTTAACAAATGCTGCTGGTCAAACTAGATGTCTCCTTACAGAGAATTTACTTATCTATCGCCTTATAGAAAACTCAAGAGGGAGTGGATCAAATTTGTCAAAAATTAAACCAGATAAACTGAACCTGATAGAAGAGAAAGTAGGAAAAATCTTGAATGCATTGGCATAGAAGACTTTCTGAACAGAATATTGTTAACACAGCCACTATGATCAACAATTAACAGGACATCATGAAATTTAAAAGCTTCGATAAGGAAAAATATTTTCACTCATACAGAGAGGGGCAGCATGTAGAACTAGAAAAAAATTTTGTCAACTCTACATCTGATGGAAAATTGATGGAAAATTGATATCCAAAGTACATAAATAACTCAAGAAACTCGATATAAAAAAAAACCCAAAGAATCAAAGGAAAAATGAACCACATATCTAAAACAGAATAGTCTCAGTAGAGGAAACTCAATAGCTGAGAAACACATAAAAATGTTCAATTTCTCCCAGCTCTTGGGAGGCAGAGGCAGGTGGATTTCTGAGTTCGAGGCCAGCCTGGTCTACAGAGCGAGTTCCAGGACAGCCAGGGCTACACAGAGAAACCCTGTCTCAAACAACCAAAACCAAAAAAAAAAAAAAAAAAAAAAAAAAAAAAAAAAAAAAAAAAAAAAAGTTCAATTTCCTTATACATCAGAGAAATGCAAATCAAAGTTACCTTAAGATTCCGTATTACACATATCACAATGATTAAAATCAATAACAATAGTAACAACTCATTCTGGGGAACATGGGGAGCAAGAGGAACACTCCTCTATTACTATTGGGAGTATCAACTTGTACAGCCACTATGGAAATCCATGTGGCAGTTCCTCAGAAAGATGTGAAATGATCCCCCTTACAATTCAGCTATACCATTCTTGGTCATGCATCCAAAGTACAGTTCATCCTACCACATGGAGACTTGGTCAGTCATATTCATTAATGCTTTATTCATAAAAGCAAGAAACTGGAAACTCTCTAGATGTTCCTCAACAGAAGAATAAAGAATATGTGGTACATTTACACAGTCGTTAAAAAAAAAAAAAGACAACATAAAACTTTCAGACAAATGAATGGAACTGAAAGAAAAAAAAATCACCCTGAATGAGGTAATCCAGAACCAGAAAGATAAACATGGAATGACTATGCTTATATGTGAGGGAGACTGAGTCCCAGGTGGTCATCCCTTGCTTTCATATGAAGGTTTCAGTATCCGGACTAGATTGCATCCAATTGAATTGTTGGCCAAAGGGGTCCCATGAGAATCCATAAACAATTCAGTCTCTTGCCAGGATGCTCTCCACAAACTGGCAGCAATGTCCAATTGCTGAAGACATCACCACACAACTCATTGAACAAACATGTCAAGGTAGAGGTGGTACCTATATAGAACCTTCATCTCCTTGTTCTTGTGTCTTTGGTACTGGAAGGTACGCAGCAGGCTCCAAAAGAGAAATGTACATACCAACCCTGTCAAAAACCTTTAATCTTGTAATGTGTTATACTTACAAAGAATGATACGATAATAATGGCAGAAATCTTGTGGAAGAATCCAACCAATCTCTGATCTGATTTAAAGTCCACTTCATGGTTTTGTGCCCCAGTGTAGGGGGATGCCAGGGCCAATAAGTGGGAGATGGTGGGGTGGCAGGCATGGAGAGGGGGGAGGCAACAGGGGTTTGTTCTTGTTGTTTTTATTTGTTTGTTTGTTTGTTTTTGAGAGGGAAAACTGGGAAAGGAGAAATTTACATGTAAATAAAGAAAATATCTAAAAAAATAAATAAATAAATAAATAAATAAATAAGTAAAGTCCACTTCATAAGATGAAACCTGTACCCAACACTTTTTGAGTGATCAAAAACCAGAAAATAAATAATAATCCAGAGATTAAGGGTAGAACCAATATGGCTGTTTTTTTTTAAAGTAACACTATTTTGATCCCTAATGATATTCTGCTATATTCATAGATTTGTACCTTATTAAGTCACTACTAGAGAGGCTTCCTCCTGCAATGGATGAGAACAAACACAGAAACATACAGCTAGACATTTCACATACTGAGATACCTTAGAACACTCAGCTTTAAAAGAGATGCCTCTGTCGAATCACTCCCCTCAGAGCTCAGTGTGCCCTATGGAAGAGGAGGTAGAAGTCATGTAAGAACCAGACCGAATGAAGTAGATCAGGAAAAGGAGATTCTAGACTTATTGACAAAAACTCTTACGAATCCGTAGACTGAAACAACAAGCACAGAACCCGCTTAGGTATGTAACGGGTGCTCTGCATGTATATCATAGCTTCCAATTTAGCTCTTTTATAGGACCCCTGAATGTAGGATTAGTGATCTCTAATTCTTGTGCCTTCTCTTGAGGAACTTTTCCTTTTGTTAGTTTCTCTAAGTTTTATGTGATAGTTTTAGTTTTATCTTATTACATTTGATTTAAAACAAACAAAACACTATTGAGATAAAAAAGTTAAAAATTATCTGAGTAAAGGATAATATTTTTGAATATTTATTTGATTGTGCCTTGAACTATGCAGTACTTTATGTCTCTCGGGAGTAAATAGTCTCATCCATAACAAAATTGATTGAACATTAAAAAGTATGTGATTTCCTATTAAATATTACTGGAGTTGTATTTGGATACACCAAATGACATAACAACAAAATATCACTAGTGTATATCAACTCAACACAAATCTTAACATTATAATTCCTTTACTATAGCATTTTCATTGTGCTATAAACAATGCTAAATATTAATTTCCACATTCTATTTATATTAAAATATATTTTCTCTTTGCATGATTTATTTTCAAGGTTCATTTTATCACTAGATAATGACCCATTAAGTAAGCATCACTTGTTTAATTCACTTTTCATCTTCTACTTGCCATTCTATCTCCCTCCACATTTCAGCATTATAAATAGTATTGAAATAAACGCTTTCTCCATGCTACATAATTCTCACCCAGACTCATTCTAGGGTGTATAGGTCTGGTATAAATTTCTCTCCTTGGAATAATTCCCAGAATTTAAATAACTGACTATAAAGTCGTGTCCTTCTAAAAATTATTGAGACATAAAGATAAATCACTCTTCAGAGATTCAGAAAGCAATTTACTACAAAAGAAAATTTACACTTACTGACAATTATCTAAATAAGATATGTTTGGTTAGTCTCAGATATTAAGGTGGTGTGTGAATTGTATCTTGGGTATTCCAGAGCTTTTGGGCAAAAGCTCGGACTACCCAAGATACAATTCACATACCAGATGAAGCTCAAGAAGAAGGAAGACCAAAGTGTGGGTCCTTCTTAGAAGGGGGAACGAAATACACACGAGAGGAGATACAGAGACAACGTGTGGAGCAGAGACTGAAGGAAAGGTCATCCAGAGACTGTCCCCATCTGGGGATCCATACCATAAACAGTTACCAAACCCAGACACTACTGTGGATACCAAGAAGTGCTTGCTGACAAGAGCCTGATAAAGCTGTTTCCTGAGAGACTCTGCCAGAGACTCACAAATACAGAGGTGGATATTCGCAGCCAACCATTAGACTGAGCAGCCCTGTAGGAGGACCAATAATATTAACTAACCAGATGCGCTTCCGCCAGAGCTCCCAGGGACTAAACCACCAACCAAAGAGTACACATGGAGCAACCCATGGCTCCAACTGCACATGTAGCAGAAGATGGTCTTGTTGGACATCACTGGGGGGAGAAGCCCTTGGTCCTGTAAAGGCTTGATGCCCCACTGTAGAGGAATGTCAGTACCGGGAAGTAGGGGTGGGTGAATGAATAGGGGAACACCCTCATAGAAGCAGAGGGAGAGAGGATAGGCTAGGAGGGGGTTTTCAGAGGGGAAATCAGGAAAGGGGATAACATTTAAAATGTAAATAAAGAATATATCTAATAAAAATTTTCAAAAAAAAAAAAAAAAAAAAGATGGTATGTATGGCTGGTATGGTGGAGCGTAGTGACAAGTCTTCTATGCTCCTGAATTGAAAGATGGAAACAAACCATGTGGTTTTGCTCTGGTCTCATTTGCTTGCTGAAATAATCTATTAGGGACCAGACTAGAATACATCAAAAAGATCTGAAGCTTTGTCTAGGCATGAGGATGAGCAAAGAATTCCTAAAGGACTTCTGACCTCTCAGTCAAAGTCCTGCTGCAAAATGATGAAGTCTATCCTGATGTTGTATACAATACTATGCTTAATTTTCTATGCTGAATTACCTCTATGGTAATTCAGGTCATTGGGAATGGATGTTGAATCAGCCACTTCACAGTACCTGAGACCTTGGTTGAAAAATCCCAAATACTCAAAGGGTTTAGTTTATAAAACAATCCTTTACGTTCTATTTAAAAACTCCATACAGGCTTCTATGTTGTTTGGTTGTGTTAATGTAACTGTCAGTAGGTTATATTTGCTTTGTATCCCTTTTTGAGCTCTGTCTATTCATGTGTCTTGCCGTTAGTACAATTGGTATGTAGACCTTTTATAACCATTGGTGCGGGAGATGCCACAGAGCCTGAGAATAAAATGCTCATAATCTGAAATAAAGCTGTCTGATTTTCTTTCTGCAACATGTGAGCTCTTAGCACTTGTGAACTTGAACTTGTGAATTCTACATGTTTTATTGCAACTATTGCTGCTAAACTAGTCAATAGAAAATATGATTTGAGAGGAAAGGTATTTGAAATGACATTTCATCACTCACCCTCCATGCATATTGCCCTTTACTGAACTCAGCTTCTTGATATCTAAAACATATTCATATGTTTTTGGTTTCTTTTTACATACCAATGGTTAAATGCCTGAAAACACAAGTTAGAAGAAGAAAAAAATACTTGATTCTCTTTCAGAGGTTCAATCTATGAATGCTTGGCCTGTGTCATTTGGCAGTGCATCTTGGTGGCTGAAGAGAATAGGACAGGAACTCATTTACTACAAATAAGACTGGAAATAGATAGCCAGGAGGAACATAGATCCATTTGTAGCCTTAAAAATACCACTTCTCCTAACACAGTTGTCCAGCTTGTTCCCATCTCCTAATAATTCCAAAGCCACCACCTTAGTGCCAACAGCTGAGGACCAAGCACTCAACACACTAGTATATAGCCACTCTGAAAAATATTAGGCATTGTCATTATTGCTAACGCAAATAATGTTCATGAAGTAATTCATTACTATTTTGTTGAATATTTGAATCTCAGTTAAACTTTCTTGATCTTATGGAACACATATTTTCCAACATCCAACTCATGGCAGTATTTTCACAACTGAAATATTTCAGGCACAAATAATTTCCAGGACCCATCATGTGACTAACAACCATGTGATGACTGTATACATTACTGTTCTTGTTGATTTGAATTTGTTGAGATTTTTCAACAAACAAATGCACACACTTACTTTAGATAGGAGGAAATGCCATTCTTAATTAGAACATCCCTTTCATAAGACGTCATGCTGCTTTTGTCAGTGACTCAAAGATGCCAATGGATACCAGAGACACGTGTTAAGCCCATTATTAGTTTAGGTTTAAAAATAAAAACTTCAAATTTGCCAGGAGGTGGACTAATATATTCTTTTTATTCTACATGCTTGGTATTTTAAGTTGAATATGAAACATCTTTGAATCACAGTGGCAGATTCCAGAAGATGATTAAGCACAGCATCTATTAAAAAAATGTATTCCAATTACCAAAAACACATGCTAAATAAAAACACGCTCCTACAGTTAGAACTCAGAATTGAGTGATCTTCAACATTTTTTTAGTTAATTTCTTCAGCTTTCCTTCCTGTTATGATTTCTCCAAAATATCACAGCCTATGAAAAGCAGAGACTAAGTTAGAGTGCTCCCAGTCTCATGGACGATTTTCTTGTAAATGCTTCTTATCGTCCCCATTTTCTGGCCCTTTCTGTGAATTTCAGCCTGAGTCAACTAACTGTTAGTCCATCTCTGTGCTTTCATACCTGTAGTAATGACTCAATGGTCAGTATTGATTTTCTAAATAGGGTGGATGTTATCCAATGGTGTGCTACCTGACCTTCTAAGCAGCATTTTCTTTTTGTTAACCTGGACCTGAATGTGTATTGACTTTTATGTCATTTCCTTTTGAGTTTTTTTTCTTATATCAGAAACATATTCTCTCTGCCTCTTTTGAATGTTCCAGTTTTCTTAAGACCACAATTCTTCAATAATTAGCCTAAAATATGGCTTCATTCTCTAGCACTTCCCTAAGTCTACACATAGCATAACAGTTGACAGTTCTAGTTGTTAGAACCGAAGGAAACTCCAATTCCCCAAACTCCAATATGAAACCTGAACATACAGAAATGTGCTCAACCTGAACGACAGGAGGATTTTTGCTGCTTAGATAAAAGCCAGTATTCTTTAGCATCTTGTGAAGCCAGCTACCATCTGCCCAAATGAGTCATTTTCCTTAACCCTGGTTAAAGGGCATATGGCTTTCCAATACACCTGTGGTGACTATCAGCATACTAAAATCCATCCTAGCCTCCAGGCCCCCCTTAGTCTCTACTCACAATTATACTTTTCAAAGCTCACACACCCTTTTCTCCTGGCCCTTTCCTCATTCCCAGCTACTTATTCTTCTTATACCTAACGATTGTCAGGGTGCTTTGTTCTTGCTCTTGTTATTCTCACTGTGTTCTCTCTATTTCCTACCCTGTGCTGTTTTTTCTTCCTTCACAGATATCTCAGGGAATGTCTAGTCTGCTGGCCATGTTCAATCTACTTCTTTTTCTGCTCTGGAATCTCTTTTATTCACAATAAAACCCTCTTTTTAATCATACCATATACCAATCTTGATAAAAAAGATCTTGACAGGAGCCATAATGGGACAAGCCAATAACTAGCAGGTGATTGTCCTGAGATTATGTAATCTGCAAAATGTTCACCCTTATTAAGCAAGGCTGTAAGGGATTCATTTTAAGAAAGATTCGTGTTATTAATATGCTTTACCTTTTATTATTAAATATATATAACAATCACTAAGTAATAGCATACTCCTTTGGAGCAGATCTCTGCAGATCCACAAAGATGTACTGTCTTGTAGTGATGCTATGTAGACAAATAGATGACTTCTTAAGTCTTAATGATGATCCTATAAGAATTCAAAGATTATATCTGTGATTATTAAGCTTTTTTATAGTGGGACTGCTATTAGGCCCATTTCTGATAGTCAAAACTGCAATGAGAACTCTGCCAGTCTCCCAACAGTCACCAGTTAATTGCTCTTAGATGGAAACCAGACTTTCTCCCACTCAACCAAGAGGTTGTAAAACAATTGACCAAAGGTCATAAAAAGGGAAGTAATAATTTATTATAGGGGCAAGGACAGGAAATAAAATATTGATTGAATGTATCGATACAAAACTTCACTAATAACTTAGTCACAGTTTTAAGCCTTCAGTGAACCTGGGGAGCTAAGACAGGTGATGGATGTTTAGCCAGATAATTACTCCTAATGGATATGCATGTAAACATTCTCTGTTATAAATTTCTATTTCAATTTATGATTTGATTTTGTGTGTGAACTTTTGATGAACTTTTTAACATGTGATCATGTACTCTGAAAGATGTTTAAGTACTGAGGACAAAGAGAAGAGAGCAGAAATTTTCATTTTAGCCCACTTAAAAGAATTTGTTTCCCTTTCCCCACTTAGAAGAATTTTTCTCTTTCCCCACTTAAGGATCTTTCTGCTTTTCCCCTTAGACAGCTTTCATAGAAAACTTTTTACAACTTTGTAATAAATGCTATAACCACTTTTCTTTTCTTTTTTTGCAGAAACTCATTTTATTAGATATTTTCTTTATTTACATCTCACATGATTTCTCCTTTCCCAGTTTCCCCTCCAAAACAAAAACAAAAACAAAAACAAACAAACAAACAAACAAAAAACCAACAAGAACAAACCCCTGTTGTCTCCCCCTCCCCCTGCTTGCCACCCTACCCTCTCCCATTTATTGGCCCTGTCATTCCTCTACACTACAGCACAGAATCTTCACAGGGCCATAGGGCCTCTCCTGCCCTTGATGATCGACTTTGCAATTCTCTACTATATGCATGGTGCCAGAACAGTCAGTCCCAAAGTGTCCCTTTTTCTTCCTTCACCTTCTGATTAGCAGACTGAAAGTTAGAGCCCAGCAGTTCCTGCTGAGATAGAACAAAGGCCACACTAGTTAATTCAACATTTCGCCCCTCTCTTGCCCCCCACCCCCAGTTGTTAGGCTATGGGTATCAATTGCCTGAGCCAGCAGCTTTTTACCCCTGGAAAGAGCAAAACAGTTCTTTAGGACTTTTTAGAAGTAATCATCAGCCATTCTCTACAATTAGAGAACTAGAACATCCTGAGACTCTCAGGCTTTAAAGCCATCACCAGAGTACCATTCTGAGCCCTGGCCACTATCCTCTCCAGGCCTAGAGGATCCTGGCAAGACCTTATTCTGTTTTTAAAATGTATTTGTTTTAATTTTTATTAATGGGTGTGTGAGTACATGAGTGCAGGTGCCTTCTGGAACCAGAAGACGTCAGATTACCCAGAGCTGGAGTTACAAGCAATGTTTGAATGCCTGACTTGGGTGCTGGAATTGGGCAGTACATACTCTTTACCACTAAGCTTTCTCTCCCATAGATCTCATTTCTATGTAAAGATGTTCATATTTGCTGCCTCCTCAGCTTCATTAGCATGTCTTAAATTTCTACATCCAAGTTCCAAATTGAAGTTATTACCAGCCCTGACACCCATCACCCTTATTTTATTGTCTAATCTTTTTTTTTTTTTATGTTTTCTGGAGTATACTTGCTGTATGTTCTCATGCCTACTCATTGATGGGCTCCTTATCACTCATACAATGTTCTGAGTTTCATTTGCAATTACCTCTGTATCAATACCTATAGTAAAAACTTGCCTTCATCCATATCCAGTTAGAGATTGATTTTGTCACACTGACTGTTAAATGGTATTCTACTGGTAAAACACGGCCTGTTTCCCTCTTTTTCCAGAAGGCTTAATTTAGACTCACACACTTTTCATTGTTACCCATGATGATAATCTATTGTAGTCTCAGGGCCTTCTATGTCTTGCCTACTCTGAGTTTCTTTCTTTCTTTTTTTTTTCTATTAAGTATTTTCTTTATTTACATGTAAATTTCTCCTTTCCCAGTTCCCCTCCAAAAAAACAAACAAAGACAACAGGAACAAGTCCCTGTTGCCTCCCCCCTCCCCACCCTCTCCCACTTATTGGCCCTGGCATTGCCCTACACGGGGGCACAGAACCTTCACAGGGCTGAGGTCCTCTCCTTCTATTGATGATCGAATTTGCAACCCTCTACTATACGTATGCTGCCAGAACAATCAGCCCCACCATGTATAGCCCTTGGTTGGTGGTTGAGTTCCTGGGAGCTCTGACGGTACTAGTTAGTTCATATTGTTGTTCGTCCTAAGGGGCTGCAAAGCCTTCAGCTCTATAGGTCCTTTTCTAACTCCTTCATTGGTGACCATGTACTCAGTTCAATGGATAAAAGTCTTGGAAAGATCAGGAATTCAAGGCCCATACTTGAACATAGTAAAAGCAATATACAGAAAACCAGTAGCCAACATCAAACTAAATGGAGAGAAACTTGAAGCAATCCCACTAAAATCAGGGACTAGACAAGGCTGCCCACTCTCTCCCTACCTATTCAATATTGTACTTGAAGTCCTAGCCAGAGCAATTAGGCAACAAAAGGAGATCAAAGGGATACGAATTGGAAAGGAAGAAGTCAAATTATCACTATTTGCTGATGATATGATAGTCTACTCTGAGTTTCTATTTTACTAAGTGAGGAATCAGTTTTAGTTTTGTTGTTTGTTTGTTTGTTTATACATATCATCCAGCAAGTTGATTAGAAGTTGGAAGAAATTTGTTAAATACAGCAAGCAGCTGTGGGTCAAGTATCCCCATTTTGTGAACATATGTGTTAGTGTACAAACAAGTAACATTTTGAGTTTATTCATAAGCATGGTACCAATGGTTTTCCATAAGCAAAGCACCTGGAGTCTCCTCACTTATCTCTCTCATGAGGTGGGTAATGAATTTCTCATTAAATTTGCTTTATTTATTTCTTTGAAATTATAATATAATTATATTTCTGTCTTCCCCTTCATCCCTCCAAACCCTTTCATATATTCCTTCTCAGTCTCCTTCAACTTAAGTGTTAATACATGAAATGTATTTGTGTACATATTCCTAAATATGGCCAGTTAAATCTATATAGGGTTACTTATATGTGTGCTTTCATGGCTGAGTGTTTGGAACTGGGCAACTAAACAACATGATCCTCCCAGAGGAGAACCACTTCTCCTACTCTCATCTTTTCTGAATTGCCTTTAGTTCTATTTGTAGGGTCAAAGCCTTGTGAGTTTTCCCACTCACTTTGGCATAGTTGTTGGTGCTGTCATCATTCAGATAATGTTTAAATGGTTGAAGAGACTACCACATTTTATAGCCTCTTGCTATTGCCCTTGGTTACTGTCTTAGTCAGGGTTTCTATTCCTGCACAAACATCATGACCAAGAAGCAAGTTGGGGAGGAAAGGGTTTATTCAGCTTACTTCCACATGGCTGTTGACCACCAGAGGAAGTCAATACTGGAACTCAAGCAGGTCAGGAAACAGGAGCTGATGCAGAGGCCACGGAGAGATGTTCCTTACTGGCTTGCTTCCCCTGGCTTGCTCAGCCTGCTCTCTTATAGAACTCAAGACTTCCAGCCCAGAGATGGCACCACCCCTTTGATCACTAATTGAGAAAATGCCCCACAGCTGGATCTCATGGAGGCATTTCCCCAACTGAAGCTCCCTTCTCTGTGATAACTCCAGCCTGTGTCAAGTTGACACAGAAAACTAGCCAGTACAGTTACCCTCCTTCCAGAGATAGAAGTTAAATCCCCATTGCTGAAGATGTCATGAACTTCAGGAACAGCCCTAAGGGATCCCTGAGATGAAATTGACCTGAAATGATCCCTGCCTGAGGACTATCTTTCCCACTATCTTACAGTGCCTTGCAAGGTTCCAAAGAAGGGAGGCAACCAACAGTCCTTCAGAGCTATGATGCCTATGAGTCACATCAATGGCCAGCATGGCACAATAATACTGCAGGTATGATAAATGGTACACATACTTTGGCAATAACCAGCTGTGCTCTGATTGGACTTAAGATCCATTCAACAAGAGGTATATCATGACTCGTATTAGAAACATAGCTAATTACTCAGTACTAGTAAATCAAGGTTATTGCAAGATAATCTACAACCATTTATTTTCCAAACCAACATAATCCTTAACAAGAGTCTTTAAACATTTGACTTTATACCCACAGATAAATTTAGTCTTCACCCTTCATCAAGAAAACTTCTTTTTGCAAAGGACATAGGCCACCACAGAAAACCACAATAAATCAAAATGTAAACCTGTGTAGCTGTTGATACATCTTTAAAATATTTCCCTTTATAAGGCCCTGAGAATATTGAGGACTAGGGGACAGAAAGACTGTAAGAGGCAGAGGACCAGGCATTTTGCTGTCAGATTATATGTCTTAGTAACTTCACAAGGTATACCCTTAATATCTCATCAGCATGAATATAAACTTGTGAGATGTAGTTTAAGAATTGCCTAAGGTCATATGTAGCTAATGCTAAGAAAACTTATTGCTCCCTCTCCCTTGACAATGTTCCTTTATTCCATGAATGCACATTTATTCGTTTGGTTGTGCCTTATTTAAATCGCCAGTTTCTGTAACTTTCATGGTTAAGCCTATATTAAAATGTTCTTATTAAGATGTCTACCTCTGATTTGCTATAGTAGCTAGTCATGAAATTCATGAACAGAGCCACAAATCCATGTTTTGTCTGAGTTGACATCTTTTATAGCTTTAAACTTTAGGACATGCTCAAGCTCATAAGGATGGCATTGTGGAGGTATTTCTCTGTCCCTTCATGCTACAAATACAATGAAAACTTAGTTGTTTTTGATTAAATAAATATAACTTTCAAACTCTGGTGAATGTCCATATGCTTATCAATTCATCTTGGCCTATTAAGATTGTGATCTGGAAACTGTATTGGCCTATAATTTGATATTTGGAAGTCACTTTACAATGTCAAAAGGACTTTTAACTCATAATGAAATTTTGTTTTCCTAATTTTTAGTGTTATTTTAAAAGAGTTATCTGTATTTTTTAGATATAGGTTGCAAAAAAAATTGCAGATCAATTGAAGAGGTGTTCAAAACTTTGAAGTTAAGTCTGCCATGTATTCTCAGTAATATTCACAGTTGTGCTCACTAGTGAGGGAAACAGAGCAGTAAGTGTTAGACATACTAATTCATGATCTCCAGCAATCTGTCATTATTGAGACTCTTCAAAAATGCAAATGAAATTTACTTATTTTGTGATTAAGTTGAGTCCCCTTCCTATCTTAGAATTCAGCAATTCATGTGTGGATATTCTTGTGTGCCTATAAGCACACAGTGGGTTGTTCATCAAGTGCATGTTGACTACCATGATAATTAGGAGAAAAAGAACAGAGCAAAATTAATTGTGTGCTGGTAGGGAAAGTTTAGCAATGCCATTCCTGGAGTTTGACAGTAATTTTATTTAAAGACTTTTATAAATAACCTAAATGTAGGAGTACACAGTGAACTATCTACATTATTCTAAGCATAGGAATGCTGAGTCAGTGGGAGTGAAGCAGTGAGGGGTAAGAAATGGCAACGGAGCTGGAATGTGGGCTAGTGTAAAGAGAGGTATTAAGAATTAGTCTAGATCCAGCATAATAGACTATGCAATACTATTTATGATCTAAGATAATGATCTAAAAATTAGAATATGCCCTTTCATTCAAAATGCAAGCACACTATTGAATCTCTGTTGGTCCATCTATGCATGTGTGCAAAATTAAGTTAGTCTTTACAAAATATATCTTTTCTCTCATAACAATTATATTATTATTTAAAATAACCAAGATATAGAACCAACTCAATTGAATGGATTAAGAGAGGAAACATATGTATATGCAATGGGAAAATACCCATTCATATAGAGAAGGAAATCCTGTAATTTGTGGTCTGTTAATGAATATTTAAGGAAAATGAGCCATACATAAAACACCAATAGTACATAATCTCATTTATGGATCTAAAATACTAATATAAGTATAAGAGTAGAATAAGTATTGGGATATAGTGACAGTTTGAAATAGAAGACATAAGTAAAATAATCTTCATTTAAATAGGAGAATTAAATTGAAATATATTTTACAACAAATTGATTCTTCCCAAAAAGAGCACAGCATTATATATTGTATACAAATATTTAATTTTAACCAAATATAGGTATTACTATGGTCCAGTAATACTATATCATCCACTGATGTTATACTGGTTTTCATTCATGTAGGTACACTCTAAGATACTGACACAATGGTGATTGAGTATTTCACAGCATGTATGTTACATCATATTCTTTTGAAAAGAGACTGCTTTAAAGGTAGTGGCTAAATATGCTAATTATCAATATTTATATATTTCTTAAAGTATTTGTCCTTAGTATATCATATTGTATATAAGAAACACAGACAACATTACCTAACAAGTAGCATCTTTGGCCTCATGTGCTACACTGAAAACTAAAGGTAGCCATGGTTGGCATACACCTTCAATCCCAGCACTCAGAAGGCTGAGGCAATAGAATCAAATATTTGAGGTCAATTTAATCTTTAAACTTAGCCTGGCTCATTGTAAGTCTGTTTCAAAAAGAAAACAGACAGTATGAGCATTTGAAATCTCTGCCCTATTGTCCTTTCCTGCTAGTATCTGTCTATATGTACTGAGGCAAACATGACAAAATGCTTTTGAACAAATGAGACACTTAATTTCAAGTATACATATGGTTGGATTAGGGTATCTAAATATCTAGTACATTTGCTCTTGATATGGACCTTATCCAACTAAATGGAAATTCTGTGGAATAAAAATATAGACTAAAAAAAAGTATAAACCTACACTCTGCAACTGGGGTAACTTTATTCTCTTGATAGCTAAGTATCAGAACTCTAGATAAACTGTAGGACTTTCACAAAGCTCAAAATTTAAACTGAAAGCTGCTATATTTTCTTTGCTGAGATGTCAGTTTGGAAATAGCCTATTTTGGTCCTTCTCAGGCACCACAATCACTGATTCCTCTTGCAAATGTGTCCTCACATATATGTATATATTTATCTATTATGTGTCATTTACCTTCTATCACTCTCTCACCTACTAAATACTACTATGTCTTTGGCATGTATCATCTATCTATCTTCTATTTATTTACCTATGTATGTATGTATGTATGTATGTATGTATGTATGTATGTATCTATCTATCTATCTATCATCTATCTATCTATCTACCTATGTCTCTATTATCATCTGTATATTTACTAGTGTCTATTTATCTATCTATCTCTATATACATGTCTCTATCACCTATCCACTTATCATCTATCTTTACATATATATACTTAAGGGTGTGTGTTTTCTATTATCTTTTTTCATCTTATTTATAATCTACTATTCCTATTTTTCCTTTTTATTGGTTATTTTATTTATTTAAATTTCTAATATTTTTCCCTTCCCAGTTTCCCCTCTGCAACCCCCTTCTTTCTTCCCTAGTCCCCTTGTCTCTATGAGAGTGTTCCATGTCACCTCATTAGCATCTCCCTATTCTGGGGCATCAAGCCTCCACAGGGCTAAAGAACTTTCCTCACATTGATGCCAGATATGCAGCTGGAGCTACAAGTTCCTCCAGGTGTACTCTTTTGGTTGGTGGTTTAGTCCCTGGGAGATCTCCGGGTGGGGGGTCTGGTTAGCTGATATTGTTTTTCTTCCTGTGAGGTTGCAAATCACTTCACCTCTTTCAGTCCTTCCCATCGTTTCTCCATTGGGATCCCTGTGCTGGCTACGAGCATCAGCATCTGTATTGGTCAGGCTTTGGCAGAGCCGCTCAGGGGACAGCTATACCAGGCTCCTGTCAGCAAGGGCTTCTTAATGTCAGCAGAGTGTCTTAGTTTGGTGTCTGCAGATCTGATGGATCCCTAGGTGGGGCAGTCTCTGGATGACATTTCCTTCACTCTCTGCTCCACTCTTTGTTCCTACATTTCCTTTAGACAAGAACAATTCTGGGTTAATATTTTTGAGATGGATGGCCCCATCCCTCAACTGTGGGCCATACCTAATCTCTGGATAAGATCTCTACAGGTTCTTTCTTTTCTATATACTTATGTTTTACCTATCTCAATTTGTCTATTAGCAACTCATTTATCATGAACCTACTAAGTATATACAGATGTTTCCATAGATGATATCTATGCATTATCTATTCATTCCTCTTGTTGGTTCTGAGTCATTGAGGAAATATTTCCATGTAATTTGTAGATAAGATAAACATTTTGCTTATAGCTATTATCTTAGAAGTCTAACACAAGAATATAGTTGAGTAAGAGTCTTATAAAGATTCAATTTGCACTTCAGGGACAACAATTTACATGATTTTGTTCATCATTTCTTTGGCAAATTGCTATATTCTTTAACAATGTATTTTTTTATTGAGTTTGGGAAGGATAGACCAATTTTATTTAAGAAGAGAACATGTATACATTGGTGAAAGATGTTATTAGTATCATTACCCAGATTCAACTTTTTTATCTGAAAAAGTAAGATTAATTTAAAAATGAAAGCCAGTCCATGGCATACAGTCCTCATGATGATATCTTCATTCTTAAATTTTAATGTATGCATAGTAAAGACAGCAATATTCAGAGGTCAATAGATATGCATATAATATAAAGATGAGTATGCAGATATATGCATGTATGCATGAATATGTCTATATGAACATACAAAATGCATTTTCAAAAATTCTTACAAGAAGTATTAAAGTATTAATGTTCCTTTTCTTTTCAGATAAAATCAAGAAGTATGGGAAGGGTCAAGGAAGCCTCCATCTTTCCATGATCCTTTCTTCATTGCTTTGGACTATCCTCCAAAACCAAAATCTTCTTCTTCCCTGGAAGCTTTTCTATCTCACGCAGGCAGAATGATGAGATCAATTCAGTGTGTGTTGTCTTTTCTTTGCAAAATGGAAGGACAATTGTGATAGAGAGATGGGAAGAGGAAAAAAGAAAATTTCACCATCTCTAGAAATTCAGAACAAATGTGAATCTAGAGGTTTCTTTCAGTATCTTAATATCTGAGCATGCCATCAAGGCCTCTGCCTCTGAGCTTTAATATTGTACCACCAAGAAAATACCCAATTATTTAAATTACTGCCCTCAAAAGATCAGCAAAACTTCCCATTTATCTTCATTAAAATGCAGATGAAACAAGTTCACAAAATTTCACATAGTTGATTATGTTCTGAGCATCAATACAATTCATAGAAAATTTTTATATTTTTATATTGTTTTCTGTTAGTTTATTGAGAATTTTGTATATTGTATTTTGATCATATTTGCCTCTTTCCTCCAACTCCTCCAAAATCATCTTCTTCTTTCCTGTCCATCTAATTTTTTTGTCTTCTTTTCTTAATCCATCAAGGAAAACTTCTGAAGATTAAATATTCTTGATGTTGGCTTTTTCCCTGGAGTATAGTCATACTACCAGGGCTCACAACATTAGAGAAAACTGATTCCCTCTCACTAAGAAGCTATCGACTGCCAATTATTCCACAGCTATAGGTGGAACTTTGTGTCTACTTTGTCTCCCCATGCTGGGATTATGTTTGGATTGAGGTAAAGCATTTCTTAAGCTTGCTATCACAACTATTATAATTTGGTGTGTGAAAGTATCATACTGTATCTAGGAAACATTGATTCTTTGTAGTCATCTACTACATCTGGCTCTTATAGTTGCCCTTCCCCCTCTTCAACAATAATCTGTGTGGCTTAGAAAGAAAGGATGTGATTTACTTGTCACATGTGGAACTGAGCATTCCACTGTCTCTTATTCTCTGTATTTTGACCAGTTGAAGGACTCTGTGTTAATTGCCATCTAATGCAAAACAAAGCAAAACAGAACAAAAACCAAAAGCTTATTTGATAAGACCTGAAACATGCACTCATCTGTAGGACGCCCCATAGATTCTCAAATATTATAGCTTTATTGCATTCCCAGTGCCCTTGGTTATCCTATAGAACCTGATAGTAAGGCATGATATACTTGAATTATAGAGCATGGATAAAACAAACTGATGATTACCTGGAAGCTTCATCCCTATTATCTGACTTTTATAGCTCTGAAAGATACTATGCAGGCTACCGGGAAAGAAAAGTAATCATCAACTTTTTCCACATATGAACCCTGGGAGCTACAATAATCATTGGCCTTGAAGGTCATACCCACGAGTGCCACAGTGCTATGGATGTTATGATAGTAACCAATCACTTTCTAATTGCATTTAATATCTGCTTTGCAAATTGAAACCCAACTTAGGACATTTACTGGGGTCAGGAGCTAGTTAGTAGAAAAGTCATTGGCCGTAGGTGTGAACTTAATACTATCACTCAGCTAAATGAGCATAGTATTAAACTGCCTATTGAATGGCTTTCTTTGAAATCCTTGGTCTGGCCGTGTAAATAACACTTCAGTTCTTTAACAGACATTTCAGAATCAAAAGTCCCACCTTAGTCCTTACATGAGTAATATGTTAGAAAATGACAGAATTTATATAGGGAGATTGCAAAACCAGGTGTTCAGGGCAAATCAGCTAACATGTAAAAAACATTGCAACTAAACTTCCTTTGGTAATTTGTGAGATTTTGAGTTTGCCACAAAAATCAAAACTTTTGAAAAAAAATTTAAATCTGGTATTTTGATATGTTTCCTTGAGCTTTTTGAATTATTCATTGATGTGGGACATTTCCCATCACTCTTGGGATGCCATACCACAGCATACTACATGATAAAAAATCTTTCTCTATGAATTTTCCAGCTGTGATAGGAAAGCACTGCACAGAAAGAAATGAATTCAGTTGATTTGGAGCTCTGCATTCCTATCTGACCTTTCCAATTCTATCTTAGCTTTCTCTAAAAGGGACCAATGAAATCTCTAGATACGTCATCGATCTAATATTATGAGATTTCTGAGCCAGCTGTCATGTACCTGCAAAGGCGCCAGCTTTCTAGGCTTCCCAAATACCAATGTCATTGAAGCAATGCCCAACATTGTCCAAGACAATATTCCCCATCTATCTTGCTAGTTTCACACTGTTAGACTACCTTAGTGAGATTCCTATAAAATCATAGCAATGAAAGAACTACTAAAAAGAATTAAGGAAGTCATAGGCCTGCACAGGTAGACAGCTATCTATAATGGGAACCAGATAAATAAAAAAAAAAGTTTACAAAACACTAAAGTGAGCTGATGGCCACCAACAGCTAAGGACTTTTCATAGGTTTTGATCTAATTCCAAAAGTTACATTCAACATTGACAACACAAAAATAAGAATGGGATTTTACTGTGTCAGGGAAGTAATTAATTAGTATAACCAGTTTATTAACAAAAAGCTCATTTTTTTT
>JADRCD010193592.1:0-17406 GCA_019843815.1 Montemys delectorum
CTCTGTGAAAGGTTTGAGTCTGGGTCAAAAACAACCCATATTGTGGCTCAGAACTGTCTATTAACTCTAGATCCGGGGGAGCCAATGTTCGCTTTTGGCCTTTGCAAGCACTAGACATGTATACAGTGCAGGTAAAATTAACGTGCGGGTGAAATACTTACACGTGAAATAAAAATAAATAAATCTTTTTGAAATTTGGTCTGGGCCACTTTAAAGACTTTTATTATTGTATGTGTCTGTGTGTGGAGGAGGACGACTGTGCATGTTATTACGAATGTCTGAGCAGGGCAGAGATTGAATTCTCTGACGTGGGAGTTACAGGCAGCTTTGAGCCACTGCCCTACATGGGTGCTGGGAACCAAACCGGGGCCCTCTGTAAGAGCACGGCATGCTCTTATCCATTGAGTAAACTTTCTAGCCCAGTAGGTGTCATTTTGAAAAAATGATAAAGCTAATGCTCTAAAATCAAGCAGAGCCTTCGGTGGATGCGTGCTCCTCTCACACCCAGACACACCTGTGGGGTTGTATGAGCCCACAGGGTTCATACAACCAATGCGGTAGAAGAGGTGTTAATTAACAATCCGGGAAACTACTTGCTTTGCTTCCAGGGCTGAAGTGACCCCCTTCCTGCTTGACTTCGTCATTCTAGAATCTTAGCAATTCTAGTTGACATCACAGAGAGCCCTGTGTTATGACCGGAAGTCTCTCGGGTTTCAGGGAGCTGGCAAGAACTGTCTGTCAGAGAACAGTGTTCATCCAGCTTTTCAAGTAAATGCCACTGGCTCCTTAACAGTACATTCATTCTGGCCTTCATGCAGAGAGTATCTGGCCCTCTTGAGAACCAAGGTTATAGGTTCTCAGGCTTTGCACAATAAATTTATTCTAGTATTTTCCCTGCCGAGAACCAACTCAATAGCATGCCAAGGAAGTTATGAAAACTCCATTTTATGTGGTATTGGCTTTTATCATGTCAATGAGTCATCCAAGAGAGCTCTCAGAACCAATATCCCGGTGTTCCTGCCAGATATTAAGTGCTGAATCATGGGTAAACAGTCACAAGGCAATGAATCCTCCAACCAATCACTTGTTCCTTTACTGGAATGACACAAAGACCCACTCACACAAAACACATTTTTCTACTGTGTTCCTCCTGTGTATATTAAAATAAGGTCTCACAATTCCTTCAGTGTCTATGCTATTTTTCCCCATGAGTAAGTACCTATATTTCATTTTAAAGACGTAATTCATTTTAAAGAGCTGACCCTGGTTACAAGCCCAGAGGTAACAAAGTGTGAGAAGGCTGGTCGGTCCCTGGGGGAGCCAACATCATCCTGTGAGAATGTGCCTTGTATCAGCTCACTGGGCTTTCTCCAGGCTATCTTTCCAGAGATCCTCAGATTTATTCACCAACACATTTCCATCTTGGGTCTCAGGGCTCCTGTTTTCCAGAGAAGCTCTGACATGAGAGCATTATTGAAGCCCAAAACCCAGTCCTGCTACCCTCACAATTATGCCTGAGCCCCAGTGTGAGCAGTCTGCAGATGAAGCAGGAGCCCACTGGACAAGGTTTTCCAGGCCGTTAGGAAGGCAGCACGAGGACTGAAGAGTGGCCCTTACCACAGCCTGTGGGAAGCTGTTTGCTGTAAGGAGCCTGCGACTGCAGATAGATCACGGATCTGAATTTGTGCCAACCCTGCTCACCCCGACACACCCTCTCCACATTGGAACTTGAGACCTTAGCCTGACACTTGGACTTCAGAGCTCAGAGACTTGTTTCAGAACGCTCCTGATGGGGGAGCTGGTAAGTAGAAGGAGTTTCAGCAAACGTTGCTTGTGCAGCTTTGGAGGTTAATCACTCGGGAGCCTCTGGAGCTGTTTCTCGGGTTTTCAGAGATCTTCCTGTTTATCTACCATACCAGATACCCATGTGATCGGTTCACTTTTCATTCTGTTTTTTTGGTTGGTTTTGGTGGTGGCGGTGATAGTGTGTGTGTTTCAAGATGGGATTTCTTGTAGCTCAAGTTGACTTTGAACTTCATATGTTGTCAAGGATGACCTTGACCTTATGATCCTTCTGTCTCTAACTCCTAAATGCTGGGATTAAGGTATAATAGCAGGGCTTGAACACAGAGCCTTGAGCATGCTGGGAAAACAGTTTACTAACACAGCAACTTCCCTGGCTCCCAGCTCTTCACTTCTTAGGGGATCAAGCCCCAAACTGTGCACCGTCCTAACTATGGGTATGCTTTTCTTGAAATATTCCTATTATTTTTCCATATTGTTGTCACATACAATTAAGCCACCAACAGGACATGGCTCACGTGTTTCTGAAAAGGAACTGTACTCGGAGAGAGGCAAGAGTGGTAGAATCCATCCGGAGGAGGCGCTTCTGACACCTCTTCCTGTTTCATCCTTCCCCCTTCTCCAAGGACTGGTTTTCCTACCGGCTGAGAAGTGAGCAACAGGAAACTCACCACCAGTTTGTCCACAACACTCATTGCTCTCCAGTGATCTGACTTTCTCTTTTTTTCCGTTCCCTACCACTTCTAGTTACCATATTATTTTTCTTAGATGAACACAATCTAAAAGTTTATTTCTCTTTAGCAACACACACACACACACACACACACACACACACACGAACTCACAAAACCAAACCATGAGCTAAAACTGCAGGGGGAAAACTCTTTCCAACGGCAAAAATATCAGTACCAACTAATCAAATACTTTTGAACTGACTGACAAACATGTTGCTAAAGAATTCTGCATCTGGGCAGATGGTTCAAAGGTTAAGAGCGCTTGCTGCTCTCGATCACAGAGGATCCAGGTTTGGTTCCCTGAATTCACTTACTCTATAACTGACCCCTTGTCTGTCCTCCACAGACACACACATGGTTCACACACCTACATGCAGGCAAAACACTCATACACATAAAATAGAAAGACAAAGAAATGTTTATTTAAATATTATAAAACATTTTAAAGGGGCTTGAGAGATGTCTCAGCAGCTAAGAACACTTTCTGTTCTTCCAGAGGACCCAAGTTCTGTTCCCAGCACCCACAGCATGCAGCTTCCAGCCACATAACTCCAGTTTCAGGGGGTCTGTCACCCTGTCTGAGCTCTGTAGCCATCTGAATTCACCTGCACAAACCCATATGTGTGCATGTGTGCACACACGAACACATGCACACACAAGCGCACATATACATACACACACACATTACACATTCACCCCCCCCAACTTTAAAATAAAACCTTAAAAACCTAAAAATAAAAGACTACATCATAGGGCCAGTGTGATGATTCAGGGGGTAATTGTGCTGTCGTGTGCAGCCCGATGAGCGGAATGCAGTCCCCAGGATCCACATGGCAGGAGGAGAGGACCTTCAAGAGGAAAAGCCATAGTACTTCTTCACTAGGCTGTGCTTTTTCTTTAAAAGTTGGTTGATTTGTTCTCGGTGTCATTCCCTATGTGGGCGCTCACCTGTGTGTGCAAATGTGCCGCGCTCACAGAGTCTCAAAGAGGACAATGCGTCACCTTCTCTATGACCCTTTGCCTATGCCTTCAAGGCAGCTTCTTTCCCTGATGCTGGAGTTCTTATTTTCTCAGCTAAGCTGGAAGCCAGCCAGTCCCCATGATCCTCCTCTCTCAGCCCTCCTCAGAGCTAAGTGAGGCATGCACAACATTTCTGGCTTGTTTTACGGGTGCTGGGGTCCTCATGATTATGCAGGAGATGTTCTCAACCACTTAGTCATCTCTCCAACCCCTTACTTGATATTTTAATTGTGAGGAGATAATAGTTTGAAGACATAGAATGGCTCAAATTTGTTTATTAAAAAGTGTGTGTGTGTGATGTGTGTGTACGTGTGTGATGTGTGTGGATGTGTGTGTGGATGTATGTGTATGTATACATGTGTGTATGATGTGTGTGGATGTGTGTGTGTGGATGTATGTGTGTGTGGTGTGTGTGGATGTATATGTGTGTATGTGGTGTGTGTGTGTGTGTGTGTGTGTGTGATGTGATGTGATGTGTATGCATACCACAATTTGAATATGAAAGAGGAAAGCGTCATGGAAGGAACAAGATACCGTTCAGTAAATCCCCTTCAAATAGGCTATGCTTCAAACAGCTTTCAAGACATTAATGGAGGATCCTCGTGATCCAATAACCTCTCAGTGGTATCACCAGATAGGAGCAAGCTCTTAACACATGAGCCTTTGGAGACGAAACGCCATATCCAAACCAGAGTGGAGATATCCAGAGGGGAAAGAAGTAACAAAATTCATACCCCACCTCTTTCTTCACAATCAAGATTATTTCCAAATCTAATGGCCCCAGAACTCATGTGGTTACAGAAGTAAGCAACTGTTCTCCACTCCTGCTCCCATTTATTGCTCCAATAAATCACAAATCAAACTATTGACCCTACCTCTGCCGGCTTCTTCATTCACACTGTTGTGACCTTCCTCAGTGTCAGGAGGATGCTGTCCCTTCACCACACAGCACAGGCTCTTCTGCCTTCGGCTTGCAGAGGAGGCTGCGAAGGAGCTGAGAAAGTGTCTACATAACGACTCTATCGCCAAACAGAACTCAGGCAAACTATCGCAGGGACACAGGCCTGTCACGTGTCATCCTTTTCAAATTCCTGTGCTACCTCCTCCAATGTCCATAACTTAGGCTTGCTAGGGACTTAGTTTTTAATAGCAAAAAAAAAAAAAAAAAAGGGGGGGGGAAGATATGACTGTCTTAGGGTTTCTAGTGATGTGGTGGAAAGCCACAGCCAGAGCCGTCTGGGGAGGAGAGGGATTGTTCAGCTTACACATCAATATTGTTCATCATTGAAAGAAGTCAGGACAGGAGTTCAAACAGGGCAGAGTCTGGAGGCAGGAGCTGGTGCAGAGGCCATGGAGGGGTGCTGCTTATTGGTTTGCTCCCCATAGCTTGCTCAGCCTGCTTTCTTATAGAACCCTGGACATCAGTCCAAGGATGGCTCCACCCACAATGAGCTGAGCGCTCCCCGATCAATCACAAAGTAAGAGAATGTCTTATAGGCTTCCTGCAACCCAATTTTATGGAGGTATTTTCTTAACTGAGGTTCCCTCCTATGACTTCAGCCTGTATTAAGTTGACACAAAACTAGGCAACTTCAGTGTCTTGAATGAGCTAGAAAGTTGTGATTGGGTATCATGACTAAATCTGCCTCAGGCACTCTACCTGGGGCCTGAGGAAGATCACCACCGACTCACCGTCCTGCCTGACGAGAAGGTATAACTGTGGCCAGATCATTCCCCATCTTGGGCAGTTGGCCTAATTGTGTACATGAAGAAAGAAAGGTGTAAAGTTTGCTTAACATTGCCTCATATTAATAACAAAAGTTAAGAAACAACAACAGGGGCCAGTGAGATGGCTCAGAGAGCAAAAGTGCTTAAGACAATTCTGCCTCCCAGACTGTCGTCCTTGAAACCCACATAAAATTGTGGGAGAGAACTGATTCCCACAAGTTCTCCTCTGATCCCCACATGTGTGCTGTCAAACACACACACACACACACACACACACACACACACACACTCATACATACAAAAATTAAATATAATAATTCATTGAAATTAATAACTATATTATGTCATGAAAACTTCTGAACAGCCTGAGGTTCTCAGTGTTTCCTTAATGGGTTCCTATAGACGCCAACTCAAAGAAGTATAAAATTTTCATTGCTACATTCAGTCTGTTGAGAGAAATGGACAGTTGAGTAGCAATATCTTCCTTGAAAGAAAATGTCTTAAGACAGAGAATGTCCTAAAGGGAAGTGAGGATTTCCATCCTTAGGGGAAACTCCTTAAACTTATGAAGCATACAATGCAAAAGTTTCAGGAAGTCACTGAAACTGACCAGACTCACTAAGCCACTCCATCTCCAAACCTAGATGAACTAACTGCAAGGACTGCTGAGAGATACCCTCAGACCCGCCAAGCTTCCTGGAAGAGGCAGAGACCAGCTGCACTATCTGGAAAAGCCTATTTCCTACCTACCAAGCTGGCTGCTAGGATCCAGGTTCCCAACTTGTCTAGCCATTATCCATGCTGGCTTGTGTGGCTTTGGTGCTGCGGCTGTGTGAGTTACCTCTGTTCCTGTAAGCAATCCCTCCTCATCCATACTTACTCCTTTAAATTACTTGTAAAACTTAGTGGTTCGCCAAGTTGGACTTTGGCCTTACTTTGGCCTGTCATCAGTCCTTATCTGACATGAGTAAACATGTATTTACATCTCTCCAGCCATAGTGTCATACACAACTTCCTGCCGGCCTTTTGACATACTAAATATAGGAGTTCCCCCTCTCTGTGTGCTTAGATCACGATTGGTGTCCTGCGAGTCATTGCTAGAAAATAAAATTATATTTTTAACACCCAAATGTTTTTAATTGTAAGATCTACCAGAAGTTCCATTGTTCATAACCTCACCCCACAGTGATGGGTGCTGACTGCTTCTAAGTATGTGAAGTTTTGTTTCGTTTTGTTTTCCATTTTCACCTATTACTAGCTAATGTTACACACTGACTCCCATTGATATCCATGACAACACTGCCAAGATAGGACCATAACACCCAGTTATGTTAATAAGATTTCGGTTGGCTTCCCAAGTGAAAGAAGACCTAATTTCTTCCACTCTCGGGCCCTTGGTGGTTTGGCTGTGCCCACCCTGCCAGGCCATCTCACTTACGTCTGTCCCCTGAGCACAGCCTGGTTTTGCAGCTGTAGCTAAAGCACCTGGGTCTCCTTCCACCTCCCCGTTCTTCATCTCACTTTGGAAGACTGAAGTTAGATGTCATCTCTACCAACTCCGCTGGGAAAACAGAAGACCTGTCCAGAGAGGGGAGCAGCAGGCCTGCTGAATAAGTGACCTTCGAGTTTCATTCTGAGACTCTCAGAGAGAATTGACGGCACTCTAAAACGTATTATTCTAGTTACGATCTAAACAAAAACAAAAGAGGAAGATCCCTGCCAGTGTCCTTGGGAATCAAGTACTGAAAATATGTTACATCTTTTCTTAAATCTGCAATGCTTCTCATATGGAGCTCATTGGTAAGGTACTTGCCTCACTTATGCAAGGTCCTGTGTTCACTCTGTATAGATATATAGTCTATAAACTCATCCATGAAGCACTTACTCAGACCTGTTATGACAATTGATCACTTAACTAAAGACCCAAATAAGGTATGAATAACACACTGAACTCACTGACTATTCTGTTAGCTAAAAACGCAGTTATGAGTAGCAGAGATCCCGGCATTTCTCCCTGAGTTTCTGAAATCTTACTTTAACTGGAAGTGAAGAGATGGACAATAAATATGTAAGTGATCATAGCTAAGGAGAACTTTAAAATTTTATTTATTTATTTTAAAATTTTGTTTTAATTGTGTGTATGTGGGGGCAGGGTATGTATGCTATATGCACATACAAGTGTGGGTGCCTGAAGAGTCCAGAAGAGGGAGTCAGATCCCCTGAGTTGGGGTTACAGGCAGTTGTGAGCTGCCCGTGAGGTAGCTGGGAACTAAACTCTGTCCTCTGGACAAACAGCAAGCTCTCTTAACTATTGAGCCAGCTCTTTAACCCAAGACTGCTTTGTATGGCTAGGTCAAGAAGGGTAACAAATGATTATAACCCCAAAGATTATAACACCTCCAAAAAAGACATTTCTAGTCAAATGGTATGCCAAGGGAAACCATGAATTGATCATTTTATTGCAATGTACACAAAAGCAGAATATGCAAATATAAGCAAAGGAGATATATATATATATATATATACACATATATATGTGTGTGTATGCACACACACACACACACACATATTTATGTGCAAAATAAGTAAAAGAAAATCAGGAGTACACAGGGTACTACAAGAGAAACTCTCATTGCCAAATGCTCCAGAAGAGCAGTCCCTTCAAGGTGACAAACACATCTAGAATGTCAGAAAGAAGCAAGGACTGTTCACTCGCACAGAGTAAACCTTAGTGGTTCCTTGGTTTCAGAGCTAATGTGTGAAAAGGGTGGGGCCCAGTGAGATGTCTCAGAGGGCAGTCAAAAGCATCAACTTTTAGAGTTCTAGAAGATTTATTACCTCAGCTCCCCATGTCAGTTTTGCAAAGTCCTAGGTGACAACTACCTACTAACACACTGGCATAGCCTTGCCAAGGTGGTTATCAACCAACTACTGCATCCAGTAACAGCTTTGGTTATAGGAGGATATTCTAAAGGTAATGTTGTCAAGACATAGTGATATTGGTGGTAATGAAAATATCAGTTTGCCCACATACATAAGGATCATCACAGCAAAACACACATTACACAAAACATTACACAACGTGCCCACTTTAGAATGGAGAGGCTGGGAAAGTGACAGTGTCTTCTAATGACGGAGCACAGATGAATAAGATGAACAGTGAAGAATTCGGGAGCACTCCTGGAAGAAACCCCGGATGCACAGTGGGAAGGCAGGGAAGAAGATAAGATTATATGTATAACGGACAGGGTTAGGCAGATCACAACAAAGCAAGCACAGTATGGATTCAAATCCCCAAGGAAGACTGGAAAATTTAAGGAAAAAAATATAGTTTATTCTTCTCTTTATATCTTATTAAATTTATTTGTGTGTGTATGTCGGGGGTGCAGCATGCTTGTGAAAGTCACAGAACAATCCCCTAACTCAAGTGCACCTACTTGCAGAGCCATCTCACCAGCATACATATGCACATTTATAAGTGTGAAGAGCCTTCAAAATCGGACAGGTCCCTTTACTAACGATGTAGGCTTTTAGACACGCTTACTTTATAGCTACTTAAACATGTAACGGTGCCTATTTAGAATAATCTATGAGATGCTACATGCTGGAGAACGAATAGAAGGAGATAAGGACAACGTGGGTACCCAGAAGTTGGAGAGAAGGCCATGCCTAACAGGAGCACAGGAGCAGCACCTGTGCTCAGCATGAGCCAGGCCCACTGCGTGGCCACCAATGACAGCAGTCCCTGAGGCTAGTGTCACTGGGACAACTCGGACACCAACTTCAGGGACCGCCTGAGCCTCTGTTGAAGCAGCTTCTGGGACTTTGGGGCAGGGAGATGGGGATGCCCCCGGGATAACATCAGCACACAGAGAAGGCTGGATGGGCATGACATCACTGTATCTCAAAAGGGCCAGACTCGGGCAGCTGTAAGTGAATGTAGGGATGGGTGTAACCTCCATTAGTGCTGGATGATGTGAACGAGCATCCATGCATGTACTTTAATTTTTTTTTCCTGTAAGAGTCGAGTAATCATCTCACTCATGTGATAATCTGAAAAGTAAACCAAGTAATGCCCACATCTATACATCCCTAAAATATCTTCCTTCCAGGCAAAAAGGCAGAGCAGGGACTGATTCTGATTTCTAGGTAGGAAAAAGAGAGCCAGCATAAGGAGTCAAAGCCTGCAGTAGGCCCAGACAGTAGGGCTAACCAGGCAAACCATGAAGGCAGCTGAGCACAGTGGGTCGTGCTTGTAATTCCAGCCTTCGGGGCTCTGGCTGCAGGATCAGGAATTCAGGATCATCCTTAGAGTTCAGGCCACATAGTCAGTTCAAAGTCATCCTCAGCTACAGGGATCCTAATCTGGAAAGAGTGAAAGCAAACAGGATGTGGCAGCTGCAGCTTACCAAGAACTCAAGTTCTGGAATCCAGCTGTACTCCCCCACCCCCACCCCGCACACATCTGATTAGGTACTGAGTCCGACTCATATTCCTCCCCTGGTATTTAATTCCCCAAGATCCAGCCTCATCAAATGACCTCTTACTCCTTAAGCCTATTCAGGTGTTAAGAAATTCTATTCACGGGTGCTCACCAGTCGTGTTGCGCCCTAAGTATTTCCAGTCCTACCCCTCCCCAGCACATGGTGGGAATATACTGCCTGGTAGCTGAGAGGTACCTGGGTGTGTCCCATTCCGCTGGCTCTGTCACCTCCAACACAATATTTATCTGTCACTTTGAGGACTGAGTGCCAGGACTCTGTTTTTCCCCTCTCCTGCCTAGCAAAAGCGTCTTCTGAAATGGTGGTACTTTAAAGTCATCAGGGGCTCTGAATGGTTAGGATGAGAGGAGCTGCTGTGTTGGCCTGTGGGAGACACCTACTTCAGGAAAGACAGACACTTGGTTGTATATATATATATATATATATATATATATATATATATATATACACAGACTGTCATGTGCCTACATGGCTACTGTTATCACAGCACACTCTAGTTCTTCCGACTAGACTCCTACAGATATGCGCAGAAACAAATTTGATCCCTAGCCTGGTGGATGTTGTAAATGTGGAGCTAACTGTATCCTGTTTCTATCCTAAAGCTTTGCAATCATCTCTCTGCTACTTAGAGGATAAGAATCTAAACTCTTCTTTTACATTTTTTCCTAAGGATTTTTTTTTCACTTATGTGTAGGTGTCTGTGTGTGTGTACACACGTATGGCAACGCTGGCAGAGGCCAGAAGGAACCGGGTTACGTTGAAGCTGGGCTTGTGATCCACTCGGCAAGGGTTCTGGGAGTCAAACTCTGGCTCTCTGCAATAGCAGCAGGTGCTCTTAACCAGTGAGCCATCTCTGCAGCCCCCAAAATCTGACCCTTAAGTTCTAGTTTAGGTCCTTCGCCATATTGCCAAAGCCCAAGTTTCAGGATCAATGTCCTTCTTTCTATTCCAGCCAAGCTATGTCACTATTGGCTGTGTCAGCGTGACACAAGCTAGAGGCAGTGGGATAGTCAGTTGAGAAAATGTTCCAATGACTTTGGCCTGTGGGCAAGCCTGTGGTGTATTTTCTTGATGGATGATTAATGAGGAAGAATCCAGCTCACCTTGGAAGGTGGCACACCTGTGCAGGTGGTCCTGGGTGCTATAAGAAAGCAGGCTGGGCAAGCCGGCCATCATCAGTGCTGTTCCGTGGCTCTCCAGGTTCCTACCCTGCTTAAGTTCCTTCCCTGACTCCCTCTGTAATTGACTGCCACCTAGGACTATAAGTAAAATAAACTCTTCTCAAGTTGTCCTGGGGGTGGTGTCGTAGCAATACAAACCCTAACTAAGGCATGTGTCAATACACGTGTTATCAAGTCCCTGCCAATGCATCCATTCTGTACATCTAACCTGGGATGGCGTCTGCACATTCCCCCTTTACATCCTTGTGCTTGTCAAAGCACGTCTCAGGCTATATGCTGCTACCTCTCATTATACTTACCAAACCTTAATTACATGGTCCAGGTCCATCCTACTCCTGGACTGTATATGAGGAGCTCATGATGAAATGAGAGCCAGCTTGCTGGACTGTCAATTGATAAAGTGCAGCCAAGTCCAAGTGAGGGCTCCTCCTGAACCTGCTACAGAGCTAGTGGGTTCAAACAACATACGAGGAGTGTCTTGAAGGTCTCCAGGTGTTTGCAGGGTTGCATTTGTTCTGGAGACCCTAATGAGAATGTTTACTTGACTTTGCTCGCCGCTGGAGACTCCCCACACTCTGCTTCATGCCCACATATTTCCCTTTCCTGAGTGTTCTCCTTCCATGCTTCCATCTTTTCTGGCTCTTCACTCAGACATGTGTGTCCACGCAGGAGGGAATGAGTGTGTCACAACACCCACGTGGAGGTTAGAGGACAACATTTTGGAGTTGGCTCTCTCCTTCTGCTTTTACATGGGTTCCAAGGGTACCAGTCCACCAGAAATGAGCAGCAAAGGGTCTTACCTACTGAGCCATCTCATTCTTCCCAATTAATGTGATTTTAAAGTGAACCTGATGGATCCCCTGAAGCAGACATCATAATCTCCCTGTTTTAATATCCCGAATTAAGTCACTTTTTCTATATACTGTATCATTCACAGTTCTAAGAGTTGGAGAATGGGCGTGGCTGGGGGGGCAGACATTGCCTACCACAACCCACTGTTTTACTTACTTGCCTGGTTTACCCCAACATTGGCCAAATGAAGAGTTCTCAAAAAAAAAAAATAATCATTGTTTAGACTGAGCACTGAAGAGTGAACAGGAGTCCACTGCCAAGACATAAGGTGGTCACCAGAGACAGGGCCAGCTGTCACGGGTGTGGCCTACAGACTCTGATATCTTAAAGCGAAGGTCACTGAAGCAAAGTATTTCTTGAATCTCCAGCCCTTCTGGCTCTTGCTCCACTCCCTCCCTACAAGGCAAGCCACAGAACTGGAGTTTCTCCTTTTTGGCATGAGTCATAAAAGTTGAGCCTCTTTCCCAAGGCAAATGATAAAGACTAGACTTGTCCTGTCAGATTTCCCCGCGGTTCTGTCTTATAGCTAGCTATAAAGCTACTCTCTGACCTACCATGTCTGATAACAGATTGAGATACCCGGTACAGGAAGAATCTTGATCTGTGCTTAGAGAGGGAATAATGCACAGTGTCCAAGAGGAATCTGAGTAGATAGGACTTGTTGTATTTTCTATTCAGTCTAGTAGCATTAAGCCAGACCGTTTTTATCCAGAGATCTCCAAGGTGGTTCCTGCTTCTTCCTGAAAATGGACAGTTCTCCCTGAATCTTTAGGTCCTGAGTCTGAAGATGCACCAGTCATCTAAAACTATGGCCAGATAAATGTGTTACACTCTTCCCTTGTTAACCTGCCCCTTGGTATGGGGTTGTCAGCCATAACCTTTTATAACGGTAGAAAACGGCTCACCCCTTTCCCTGACTCTACAAACCCTACCTAGAGTAGGACCAACGTTATTGTGAACCTCTGCTCTCTGATCTGTCTCCTCGGATTCAAAGAGAAGAGTTGGAGGCTTTGCTTTCCTCCAGTATCAAGCACTGAAAAAGTCATTGAAAAGCACTGACTGGAGTCAGGAGGCTTTATCTACTGGGACAGGCAAACTAAGGAACTTTTTCTCCTTTTTGGTTTTGTTTTGTTTGTTTGTTTTGTTTTGTTTTTGAGTCAAAAGAGTTTCTCTGTATAGCCCTAGCTGTCCTGGAACTCACTCTGTAGATCAGGCTGGCCTTGAACTCAGAATTCTCTCTGCCTCTGCCTCCCAAGTGTGGGACTTTCTCTTTTTTTGTTTTTTGGTTTTTGGTTTTTTGGTTTTTTGAGACAGGGCTTCTCTGTGTAGCCCTGTCCTGGAACTCACTCTGTAGATCAGTCTGGCCTCGAACTCAGAAATCCGCCTGCCTCTGCCTCCCAAGTGCTGGGATTAAAGGCATGCGCCACCACTGCCCAGCGACTTTTTTCCTTTTTAAACAATGTATGAGCATTCTGTTTATATTAGGAACATTGGCTTCCATCTCCCAGGTTGACATCTGACCCTTTCTTATATGAGGTCTCTTTGACTGAGCAGTGACACTGTGCCACACAACACTGTAGCCACACAAGCAAGCGTGCAGAGTTCCAAGTGTGTAAAAGTTGCTTTTATTCTCCAGATGAAACTGTTGTTTCTAAGACTTACTATCTCTGTCTGCTAACCTAGGCCTAGTTGTGGAAGCTTCTAGTCTCTGTACAATCTAATCTAGCCCTAGAATGTTTTCAGCCTCTGAGACTTACTCCTGAATAAGCTCTAGCTCTTTCTGAACTCTGGATGGCTGGTTTGACACAGTTGTTCTGGCTCGAACTCCTCTCCAAGCTGACTGATTCTATCTGTCTTCTCCAACCCTCTGACTGAATTGCTCTGTTTGGTCTCAACTCTAGAAATCTATTCTAATCTTCCAGTTCCTTCTTATTCTCTGGCTTTAACTGCCTTTGCCAGTCTGCACTGAACTCATGAATGAGTAAAAAACTGGCTGCTTCCTTCTACCAACTAACTTTCCCTTCATTCCTTGGGATGAGAGGAATGTTCTAAAGGCCAGTCTCTAGTCCAGTCAGAGGGAATAAAGGTGTGTGCTAAGAGTGTGTTTGTATTCCAGCCAGAGTAGCCATATTGCTAGATTAAAATCTCTCTACACAAGTGGAAACAGGTGTCTGACTCACATTGGATGTGTAAGTGGTGATTTTCAGTTTGGGGGAAAGGGGCAACATACCAGTGTCAGGATTTCATAGCCTTTTCAGTTTAGAGTCAGTCGTTGATCATAAGTAGAGTTGTGAGGTATTTCATGAATTCCTCCATGTATTATATTAATAAGTTAAATGTGTAGAGTCAACTTGTGATTACCAAATAGTGCCTTTTAATTCTATAATGGTCTCCATATTTTTCAGTTGTTTTTTTTTTTTAAAGGAAACTTCTCTTCCTCCCATCCTACATGTCTTCTTTCTTTTGCTTCTTCTTACATTTCTAGTGAATGACATCATGGGCTTAGTGGATTTTGTTGTTCTTGTTGTTTTTCCTTAAGTCAATGTGCTGTAATCCATCACCATTTAATTTATTTACTTATTTATTTATTTTTGGATGTTCAACACTGTGTCAAACTTTGCTCCCCAAAACTTTTGACCTCCGTCCCTTGGTTTCTGTTCTATTTCATAACGCATATTTCAAGTTCCTCTTCTTCTTCTTCCCTTGGCCCAGATCTGAAGCACCACTTCTTCAAGGAGCTCTGGCTCTTCTCAGTGGAGAACAATATGAAGAAGTCATACTTTGTACTTGAGATCTGCTTGTTATCCCCAGAGGCCACTGCCTCTTGGCCTTTTTCTGTATCCCTTTGACATGTCCTTTTGTTTGGCCTCATATTTTTTTTTTTTTTGCTCTGGACATGTACCTTGAAAAGTCTCCTAGGAAGAAGCATTTGGGTTATACCAATATTTTTCTGTTTCATGCAATGAGAAACCTTGTACATCCATTGCCTTAGGTCTATCTATGATTCTTGGAGGAAAATTCCCACAGGGAGAGTGTTACAGTGAAGGAAAATGCAAACGTAGCTTTGCTCCATTTTGTCAAATTCCCCTCCATGGATGAGATGGGGAAAATGTGCATGACATCTACTGGACAACAAAGTGACCTTTTTATACGAGGCACTATGTGCTTGAAAATCATTGGATAGAGTCTAAGTATTCTCTTCATGAAAATTCTATGAGTAATGAGTGAATGTGTCTGTCAGCTCCATTAGCCATTCCACAGTGTACACCTCTCTCAAGACATGGTGTACATCATAAATATGTGGAGTTTTCATTTATCAATTAAAATCAAGGCTTTTGTGGGCTTTTCGCATTTATTTTTTATTTTAAAATTGTATATCTACATGCATGCGTGTGTGTGTGTGTGTGTGTGTGTGTGTGTGTACATGAATCCAGGTGTCCTCAGAGGTCAGAAGAGGGTGTCTGATCCTGTGGAGCTGACGCTGCATGAGTTTGAGCCACCTGGTGTAGGTGCTGATTCTCTGGAAGAGCAATAAATGTCTTAAATTCTGAGCCATCTCTCCAGCCCCACCAGAAGTTCTTAAATGATTTATTGACTTAATGTAAATATGGAGGAAAAGAATGACTGCAGGGAGATGCATCTGATGTCAATAGTGTACTTCCCTGTTCTCTAGGCTTTCTATTATTTCAGGATATATCTCGGATGATAACCTCATTTTTGTTAAACAATTTATTCTGTTTCTTAGCCATGTTTAGACTCTTGAGGACCTTAAGAGAGAGTTTGAGAGCAGAATTATGCCATGGCTTAAGAGAGAATTACATTGTAGAGGTACAATGAAGAATTCTTATCAGGAATTGGGGCTCAGTTATATTCTAGGGCCACAGTTAGTGGTTTTCACAATTAAGAAAGCTGAGGATGGAGAGATGGCTCTGTTGTTAAGGGTGTGTACATTCCTAGCACCTCCTCAGGCAGATCACAACTGCCTGTAACTCCAGCTCATTTTAGGTTTTCAAGAATACCTGCATATGCAAGCATATATGCATACAGAGACAAAGAAATACATACAATTAAAATATAAAATAAAGGCCAGGAATTGTGACATATTCCTTTAGTCCCATCACTCAGGAGACAGAGTCAGGCAGAGCTCTGTAAGTTTGAGGCCAGCCTGCTCTACATAGTGAGTTCCAGTCCAGCCAAGGTAATATAGACAGACCCTGTTTAAAAAAAAAGAAAAAAGAAAATTCATAAATAAAATAAAACGATCTGGTGGCTTTGCGGTTCAGATCTCTTCCAAGTAACTGGGGGGTGATAATTACCCTATAGTGTTGTGTTAGGGTACAATGTGACGGCAGATAGAAAAGTCTAGGGAAGTTTTAAAGTTCCAAAGCCATAATGTATGTTGGCTATTTTAACTTTTGTAGTTCTTACTATTAAAACTTGGTCACAGCGCCCCCGTGTGCCCATGCATTGTACTATTTCTGACAAAGGGATCTCCCACATTAATTCACTTCAAATGAAAAATAGGGAATGTCGTTTATAATCACGTTTTATATAGAATGTGAACATTAAACAGCTTTATAAGAAAATATGTCTTGTCTCTGAGTATAAAAGTAATAAAAAGAAATCACAGAAACACAGAAGGCACAGGGTCCTGAGTTCAAGGTCATCCTAGGCCACAAAACAAGACTGGGAATGGCAGGGGAAGAAGGACAGTGGGTAGAGGAATGGCTCTTTCAGTAAAGCCCTCACTGAGAATCTGAGTTAGATCCCCAGAACCCAGCTAGGAAAGCAAAGCACAGTGATGGTACACACCTCTCCTGTGATCTGAGACACGACCTCTGGAGCTCACTAGCCAGCCAGTCTAACTGAACTGGGAAGCTCTTTCCATTCACTGAGAGACACCCCGAAAGATAAAAGGAAATGGGATGGAGAGATGGCTCAGTGGTTAAAAGTTCTTGTTGCACAATTACAAAAACCAATGTTTCCATCCTAGGAACTAAGTTGTCAGCTAAGCACCGTGCCAAACATCTATAACTCCATCTCTGAGAAATTTGATGGCCCTTTCTGGTCAAATGTTCACACATGTTGCGCATGCACAAATGAAATGGGGCCAAGCCACCAAGCCTGAAAACCCAAGTTCAATCCCAGGGGCACAGATAGTGGAAGGAGAGAAATAATAGCTTCAAGTTGTCCTCTGACCACCCCACCACCACCACCACCACCACCACCACCACCACCACAAACCATTCATAGCATGTGCACTCATTGCCATGACCCCCTAAGTACTAAATAAATAAGTGTAATTATTAAAAACAAATAAAAGAAATATATATTTCAAATATAAACAAGGAGAACAATTAAGACACAGTAGTCTCCACAGGCTGGTGCACACACATAATAATAATAGTGTTTTGGTAGGGCGCAGTGACAGAGGAGGTTAGCGGCCAGGTCACCCTAGGCTATAAAACTAGACCTTGTAACAAGAAGAAATGGAGAGAGAGTATAGGGAGGGGAAATGAAAGGAGGGATAGGTAGAGGACAAGAGGACTGCTTCTCACTTTCTGTGCTCACTGTACAAAGTTTAGA
>JADRCD010193594.1:0-12487 GCA_019843815.1 Montemys delectorum
ACAAGGCAAGCACTTTACCTACTGAGCTATCTCTTCAGCTCTGACTGCAGTCCTATTTTCACTGGTCCCATTTTCAGAAGAAGCATACAAACTCGCTTCAACAAAAACTTCCTAGTTTACTTGAAATATCTTTACTAAAGTGTGATATGGTGACTCATGCTTATAATCCCAGTATTCAGGAGGCTGAGGCAGAAGGATCACCATGACTTTAAAGACAGCTTTGCCTACAGAACAAGACTCTTGTCTCAAAAAATAAAAGCAACAAACAAACAAACAACAACAAAATGGGCCTGGAGAGGTGGCTCAACAATTCAAAGCACCTACAGTTCTTCCTGAAGACTATGGTTCAGTTCCCAGCACCAACATGGTGATTCTCAACCATCCACCACTCCAGTTCCAGTGAATCTGACTCCTTCTTCTGAATTCCGTGGGCAGCAAGGACACGTGTGTTATACACATGTGAGCAAAACACTCATGCATTAAATGAAAATAATAAATCTAAAACAAACTTTAAAAGGGGGAGCTGCAGAGATGGTTCTGGGTTGAGAGCACTGACTACTCTTCCAGAGGACCAGAATTTGATTCACAGCATCCACACGCTCTATAAACCACTGTTCTCCTCTGGTTCTCTGAAAGCACCAGGCACATAGACATACACGTATACAAAATACCCACACACATAAAATAAAATAATAAGAATGGCATTGATTAAGCATGTGTCCGTGTCTTAGTTAGGGCTTCTAACTATCAATGTGCTAAAACTCCATGGCCTGGAGCAACCTGGGAGGAAAGGTTTATTTGGCTGACACTTCCACATCATTGTTTATCATCAAAAGAAGTCAGAGCAGGAACTCAAACAGGGAAGAAACCTGGAGGCAGGAGCTGATGCTGAGGCCATAGAAGGGTGCTGCTTACTGGCTTGCTCCCTAAGGCTTGCTCAGCCTGCTTTCTTATATCATTCAGAACCATCAGGCCAGGGAAGCCACCACTCACAATGGGCTGGGCCCTCTCCCATCAATCACTAATTAAGAAAATGCCCTATAGGGCTGGGCAGTGGTGGGGCACGCCTTTAATCCCAGTACTTGGGAGGCCGAGGCAGGTGGATTTCTGTAGGCCAATCTGGTCTACAGAGTGAGTTCCAGGACAGCCAAGGCTACACAGAAAAACCCTGTCTCAAAAAACCAAAACAAACAAACAAACAAAAACAAAAACAAAAAAAACCCATACCCTATAGGCTTGCCTACAGTTCAATCTCATGGAAGTGTTTTCTCAATTAAGGTTCCCTCCCCTTAGATAATTCTAGCTTGTTTCAAGTTGACAAAACTATCTAGCACAACCTCCATCTCAGTTTTAGGGGAAAATCTAACAAATTTGAAGAAAGACATTAAGTACAGCAGCAAACTAGCAATCCATTCACTGCTGACCACACAGACAGATGCTTAAACCACACCCAACCTTATTGTGCTCAGGTGCATGCATATCAAGAAAACCATGGAAAGTTTTTAACCCCTTTACTCCTAGGGGAGAACTTAAGACTCTAGGGTCAGATACTATTCCAACTGATGGTGAAACTGTGACGCCCAAGGTTGTGGCTGACCTTGAGGAATTGCCACAAGCTTCTTTGAGAAAATAGTTTAGCAATACGTCTCCAGAGTCAATATGCATTCTCACCCTTTCTTCTAGTTAGATCTGTTCCTAGGCATTCATCTCTTACAAAACTTCAGGAGAAACTATAAAAATACTTGTCATAGGATTTTCTTTTTTTTTTTTTTTAAAAAAAATGGGGGGTGGGTGGGTGGGCATAGACTGTATCAGTTACTTGTGACAAAACACCCGACCAAAGCAGCTTCAGAAAATAAAGGTTTATTTTGACTCTCGATTTGAGGGTATGTTCCATCATTACAGGGAATGTGTGGACCTGGAAGCAGCTGATCACATTGTGTCCATGGAGGCTAGGGAGTTGCTCAGCGGTTAAGAGCACTGGCTGCTCTTCCAGAGGACTCTATCCGCAGCACCCACATGGTGGCTCACAGTCATATGTAACTACAGTCCCAGGAGATCCTATGCCCTCTTCTGGCCTTTTGGGGCACACATGTAGTAGATAAACACACATACAATAAAAACAAGTGAGTAAAATAAATACTTTTTAAAAAGAAGAAGCAGAGAGTAATGCATACTTCTCCTTTTTATGCAGTCCAAGATCCCAGCCTGGTTTACACAGCGAGTTTCAGGATACCCAGGGCCACATAGTAAAACCCTGTTTCAAAAAAAAAAAAAAAGTTTCCAATGCCTAAAGCATATTGAGGGACACAGTGTATTATGGTTGGGGAGGCCTGGGAGTGGGTGGTAATGTGTTGTCGGAAACAGGTAGCAGCTGGCTATACCCTTCAGTAGTGAAGAAACAGAGAGGTGGACGCTGATGATGGGCTTGCTCTTCCCCTTCCACTGTTTATCCCATCTAAGCCCCACCCAAGAGACAGTGTCACTCACATTCATGCCTAGGCAGCATGAACAAAGATCCAGAAGGGAAATACATCAGATAGTATCTGGGGAAATAAAGGGCTGTAGAGCACAAGGCCTGGTGGCAAGGGGGTGGGGCGCAGAGTCCAAATCCTCACATGTATATCCTCGTAGGTGGCAATGGTCTGTGTCCTGGGGGAGTAATGGGGCATCATCTGAAAAACCACATGTTTTACTTATGGATGCATTGTTTTGCTTAATGAATCCTGGCCAAATGATTCGCCCTGTGAGGTATCTGGAGAAGAGTGTCTCTGTGGTTGTCCGGTACTAAGTCGTGGAGATGAGCTTTATGGGAGCTGTTCAAATTGCATTGATCTCAACTATCTCTCATATTTGCTTACACTGTGGAACTTGGCTTTGCTCTGTCTGCCAAGTCCACAGGTCAAGGGCTTAGGATGCTATGCAAACAGCAATAAAACCTACTTCAAAGCAGATAATGAGTCTCAGGTCTTGACTTCCCTAGAGTCTCTGAGTCCACGGTACCTTGGTGACATAGGCCTAGGATTCCAGTTATTTATTTGGAAGACAGAGGGATTAGGATCAAAAGTTTGGATTCTTCTTGAATTATATAGTTAGTTCAAGGCAAGCCCGGGAAACTTAGTGAGACTCTGTTTCAAAACAAAAAGTATGGGGCTGGAGAGATGGCTCAGCGGTTAGGAGCACTGACTGCTCTTCCAGAGGTCCTGAGTTCAATTCCCAGCAACCACATGGTGGCTCACGACCATCCATACTGAGATCTGATATCCTCTTCTAGTGTGTCTGAAAACAGCTATTATTTTACGTATAATAAGTAAATAAATCTTTTTTTTTTTTTTTTTTAAAAAGTGTGGGGCCAGGTAAATGGTTGCACAGTTAAAAAAGCACCGGCTGCTCTTTTAGAGGACCTGGGTTTGACTCCCAGCACCCACATGGCATCTCACGGTCATCTGTAACTGCCACCATGAAGCTAGGCAGACATGTGCTACACAGATATACACACAAGCAAAACACCCACGTTCATAAAAAAAAGAATAATTCTAAAAAAATAATTTTAAAAAAGGTAATTCTAAAACAAAATGCAAAAGCTGGGGGTAGGGTAGTATCAGCATTCCTTCTAGGCTCTGCCCCACAGTTACCTGGCAACAGCCGGGTATGCCTGACTCACTATAAAAGGGGCTGCTTGCTCCCTCCTCACTCTCTTACCCTCCTGTACTCTTACTCTCTTACCCTCTGTCTTAATTAGGGTTTTACTGCTGTGAACAGACACCATGACCAATGAAAGTCCTTTTTCTTTTTTTTTTTAACGATTCTTTTGTTGTTGTTGTTTTGTTTTGTTTTTTGAGACAGGGTTTCTCTGGCTGTCCTGGAACTCACTGTGTAGACCAGGCTGGCTTCAAACTCAGAAATCCACCTGCCTCTGCTGGAATTAAAGGCGTGCGACACCACTGCCTGAAATGAAAGTCTTATGAAGGACAAAATTTAATTGGTGCTGTCTTACAGGTTCAAAGGTTCAGTCCATTATCATCAAGGCAGGAGCATGGCAGCATCCAGGCAGGCATGGTGCAGGAGGAGCTGAGAGTTCTACATCTTCATCTGAAGGCTGCTAGTGGAAGATCGCCTTCCAGGCAGCTAGGATGAGGGTCTTAAGCCCACCCCCACAGTAACATGTCTGTTGCAAACCATCACACCCTCTCCGTCCTGTCTCTCCCCATTCCCTTCTTCCCTCTCTTCCCTCCCTCCCTGCCTCCCTCCTTCCCTCCCTCCCTCTCTCTCCACATGTTCCTGGTCTGCCTCCTCTCTCTCTCTCTCTCTCTCTCTCTCTCTCTCTCTCTCTCTCTCTCTCTCTCTCTGTCTTTCTGTCTCTACCCCCTCCCTATGCCCTAAATAAACTCTATTCCATACTATATCCATTGTCTGGCTGGTACCTCAGGGGGAAGGGATGTTTCAGCATGGTACTTCCATACCACACTCTACCAAACATATCCTGGCTCTTTCTTTCTTTTTTATAGAACACAACAGGTTTTTTTGTTTGTTTGTTTTTGTTTTTAAAGATTTATTTATTTATTATATGTTAAGTATATTGTAGCTGCCTTGGTTTTTTTTTTTTTTTAGATTTATTTATTTATTATATGTAAGTACACTGTAGCTGACATTCCTGAAGAGGGAGTCAGATCTCCTTACGGATGGTGGTGAGCCACCATGTGGTGGCTGGGATTTGAACTCAAGACCTTTGGAAGAGCAGTCGGTGTTCTTAACCACTGAGCCATCTCTCCTTGGAATACAGCTCAATAGCAGAGTAGTAGCCTAGCACGTGTGATGTTCTAGGCTCTATACTCAGAACACCTATTCAGGTTATTTGTATTCACACAAAATAATGGTATGAACTCTTGAATATCTATTCCCCGCTTCCACAGTGTCTAGGGCAGACAGAACCTGTTGCCGTTTACAAAGATACAGCACGTATTTTCAGTGAAGGTGTCCTGGCTAGAGTAGGCAATCCCCAGTCAAATACAGGCCCTGGTTCTCAGGCATTCTCTAGATGTGTGAGCTTGAACAGTATAAAACAGAGTTATCAAATCCACGAAAGGCTCTGCAGAGTTCAGTGATTAATGGACATGATGCCATCTAACATCGCAAGATGCTTGCAGCCAGGTGTGGTGCCACACACAATCAAGTGTGTGGAAGGTAAAGAGTAGAAGACAGGAGCTCAGCTATATAGGGAGCTCAGGTCCAGCCTGGGCTATGAGACACTGTCTCTAAAACACAAAATAAGGGCTAGCAAGATGTTTCAGTGGGCAACTGTCCACCAGTCTGAATATGTTGGGTCCTTGTAGCCCCCTACAGCTACAATGATTCAATTTCCTCACTCCCAAGCCTCCCAAGGCTTCACTGCAGGCAGGGAAAAACAATCCAGAAAGAGATAAGAATGAAACTCAGCCCGATTTTATTGTAACCATCACTGGATGAGCCAGGACTTCTAGAGTGTGGGCCAGGTTATTTCACTTTAGCCATATTTAAGCACAGCACAACTTTGGAAAAGAAAAATGTAGTCGGGTAACAATTACCTCAGCTCCAGGAGTGCAACAAAGCCTATGACGTGATTACACTGAAGTTCTTCACAAAACACACATGGCTTCATCCATAAGATAAAGCTATGCTTGTTCACTCAGAAGCAATGCTCAAGAAGAGGGTCTAGGGAGAATGACTGAGATAACACAATGCCTGTGGGAATCAGGATTAGCCTGGCCCTAAGATAACACAGACTTTGCTTAGGCTGTTGTAAAATACAAATGACATCATCATCTCACTGCAGCGATCAAGATTTAGGAGGGAAGGATCTGAGATAAATCAATTCTGGGAGATATTGGGCAGAGCCTTTCTCATCAGACAGCAAAGGATTGACAGGTTGTAAACCTCCATCATTCCTGGCGTTCCACTGAAGAGGTAAACTGTGCGTTTCACCTTCCCGCTTCTCCAGTGCTTATCTGTATGCACAAGGCCTTTTTGCCTTCAACATCACCCTACCCCTATAAAGGGTTTACAGCCAGGTATTTCCCTGGCAGAACCCTGGATTTCATTCAGGAGAGAGGCTGTCCCTTGCAGTATACAGTAATAAACACAGTCTGTTGGAGGTCAGGCTCTGGACTCTTTCTGTCTTATGTCTCTACTCTGCCTCAGAAATCCAATGACTGGGATCCCACATTAAATAGCCAAATCTTAGAAGAACTCTCTAATACCCATATAATCCCATCATCCTCTTGGAAAGCCAAAGCAGGAGGATCATAAGTTCGAGGTGTTACTGGGCTACAGAGAGAGCAAATTCAGAGACAGCTAACTTAGTGAACTCAGTCTCAAAAAGAAAGAAAAAGAGGTGGTGGTGGCTGGGAATACAGTTCAGTAGTAGAATACTTGCTTATCCATTTCAGAGGCCCTGGGTTCAATTCCCAGTACAACAGAAAGAAGAAACAAGGAGACAGAAAGATCTTAAACTTTATCATTTTTACTCAAATCCTTGGCAATACCCAAAATTAACTTGGAACTGTCCAGGGACCAGTTAACTTCCTGGAATGCTGGGAGTTGTAGTTCTTGGAAAATAACAAAAGCTTCATGGGAAAGTTTGGTGGTCTGTGGGTTTATGTTTACAAACCCCTGTAACACAGTGTCTTGGGGGGGGAGGGGTGGTCACTGAGCTGGAAATTCCTGGGAGTGGTCCTGACCAAAGTCCATCTTGGTCAGTATTTAATAAAGCTTGCTTCAAATTTGGCTCAGATGTGGGACTGTTTTTTGTTTGTTTGTTTGGTTGGTTTTTTTCTTGTGAATCTCAGGATCAACAGCTTTGTCTTTTGTCAAATTCAAGCCTTGGCTTCTTGCTGACAATTATATGTTTTCCTTCCAAATTTTAAATTCATTGTGAGAATTAGAAATGAAAAAATCAAACAAACAAAAGGCTAACATTTTTTTAAAAAGATTTATTTGTTCACCAGGCAGTGGTGGTGCATGCCTTTAATCCCAGCACTTGGGAGGCAGAGGCAGGCGGATTTCAGAGTTCGAGGCCAGCCTGATCTACAGAGTGAGTCCCAGGACAGCCAGGGCTACACAGAGAAACCCTATCTCAAAAAACCAAAAAAAAAAAAAAAAAAAATGTATTTATTATGTATACAATGTTCTGTCTGCATGTATGCCTGCACACCAGAAGAGGGAGTCAGATCTCATTCTTGATAGATGTGAGCCACCATGTGGATGCTGGGAATTGAACTCAGGACCTACTGGAAGAGCAGACAGTTCTCTCTTAACTTCTGAGCCATCTCTCCAGTGCAAGGCTAACATTTCAAAATCTTTTACAAACTGTCAGGTTCTACAGGGTCTCCTGTCCCATCCCTCCACTTCACTATCTTCCCGTGTCATAGCCGTGACTAGACTGCAACTAACTAGGAGACAGAAACCATAACAGTGGTAGCTCTCTGTTCTATTCCTGCCCTGGGCGATGTGAGTTGGAAAGAGTTGGGGGTTCAGATCTGTTTTGTTTTGTTTTGTTTGTTTTGTTTTGAGACAAGGTCTCACTATGTGGTTCAGGCTAGCACGGAACTCCCTATCCTCCTGTTGCAGCTTCTTAAATGTCAGATTACCAGCAAAGACCGGATTTAAACACAATTAGCCTGGCATGGTGGTTTGTGCCTGTAATCTTAACACTCAGGAACAGATGCAGGTCAGTTGCCACAAGTCCCAGGCTGACCTCCTGTCTCAAAATCAATCAGTCAATCTATCCATCAACATTTGTGGCACTGTGTGCTTGCTCTGAGACCATTTCTTTATCTATGACATAGGAAAGTAACGTCAGACTCTACAAGACTGACGAAGCACTGATGAGGTGATTATATTCAGTTGATATAAAGTCTGATATGGCTCTACACATCAGGTATGTACTCAGTCTTCCTTCTTCTAAGCATCACCCCGTCCTCCCAGGGCCTGTCCTGAACATCTGGAATGGCCAGGGTGCAAGGCACAGAGGCTGAAGTTAGAGCCTTTCTTACCTCTAGCTGGGTGGCATTGGGCCAGTCACCTCGCCTCTAGCTTGCAGTTGGCCTGTCAGTCAGAATTTGTATCCCTTGGCCTTCCTCACAATATCTTCAATTAGGGCAATGAAAATAGGAATTAGAGGGGATTTTAAAAAGGAAACTTCCAACTCAAGTTGGCTTCCTGCATTTCCTGTGAGAGCTTTTTAGAGGTCCTAGAACTCGTGGTATGCAAATGAGCAGCATGTTAGCAATTACACAAGAAAGTCCGAAGAACAGGATCTGAACTCACTCACGGAATCCTGACTTGCTCCTGGGCACTCTAAGACAGGGGAAACATTTGTAATAATAACTGTAGTTTGGCAAAAGCTTCTATCTCCCCAACTCTAACTTTTGAGAAAGGACAGTGCAGGCAGAAAGTCTCTTAAAGGCACCTGCCTGCCAGATACAAAGCTTCTGGCTCCCTGAATCCCAGAGGACAGAGTCTACTTCTTTCTCACAGCTGAGGTCTCCTTTGTCTACACTGAGTACAAGAGGGTGAGGTGGCCTTTGAAGACTGCTCAACAGTTCCCTGGGCTGCTTAATTGCTTCCTGACAAGAGCTCACAGCTCCTGACTGTAATGCCTCCAGGATCATTTGCAGTTCCTGTTGGGTGGACTGTCTGCTGCACTCATTAGGGGCTGACAGAATAAAGCCCCAGTTATGAAAAACCACAAACCTGCCAGGCAGTGGTGGTGCACACCTTTAATCCCAGCACCTGGGAGGCAGAGGCAGGTGGATTTCTGAGTTCAAGGCCAGCCTGGTCTAGAGTGAATTCCAGGACAGCCAGGGCTACACAGAGAAACCCCGTCAAGAACCCCCACTACTACCAAAAAAAAAAAAAAAAAAAAAAAGAAGAGAAGAGAAGAGAAAAAAACCTCAAACCATCACGAAGCCCTCCAACAAGCGTTGACTGCCCCCTTAACAAGCCATAGCCTAAACCTGAGTAGAGGTTCAGGTGTGGTCCAGCAGCAACTACGAACTAGTCAGACCCATAACCTTAGAAACCAAATCAGAAACTCTGGGGTACAACTTCCCTTGTGATTTAGAGATGAGAGCCTAAGAAACAAGGCAAACCTTGAAGGCCCCTTTTTTTAAAAAAAATTAATTTTATTTTTTACTTATTCACTTCACATCCCGCTCACTGCCTTCCCTCCTGGTCACCCCCTCCAACAATCTTCCCCCATCCCCTCCTCCCCTTCTCTCTGAGTGGGTGTCCCTTCCAGGTATCAGTCTCCCCACCTTCTTCGTGGGACTTCAAGTCTCTGTGAGGCACTTCCTCTCCCACTCAAGCCACACAAGGCAGCCCAACTAGAAAAAATATCCTATGTACAGACAACAGCTTTTGGGATAGCCTTCATTCCAGTTGACCCACATGAAGACCAAGCTCAACATCTGCTACATATGTGTGGGGAGGCCTAGGCCCAGCCCATGTATGTTCTTTGGTGGGTGGTTCAGACTCAGAGAGCCCCAAGGGTCCAGGTTACTTGACTCTGTGTATCTTCCTGTAGAGTTCCTATCCCCCTCAGGGCCCCTTAATCCTTCTTCCTATTCTTTCATTAGAGTCCCCAAGCTCCCTCCACTGTTTGGTTGTGGCTGTCTGTATCTGTCTGTGTCAGTTGCTGGGTGGAGCCTCTCAGAAGACAACATGATCCTATTGGCAACCATAACAGAATATCATAAATAGTGTCAGGGATTGCTGCTTGCCCAAGGAATGGGTCCGGTTGGGCTGGTTATTGGTTGGCTATTTGATTAGTCTCTGCTCTATCCTCCATGCTGTGCCTGCACTTCTAGTAGACAGGATACATTTGGGGTTGAAAGTTTTGTGGGTGGGTTAGTGTCTCTATCTCTCCACTAGGATTCCTGCCTGGCTACAGGAAGTGGCCTCTTTAGGGTCCATCTCCCCAGTGTAGTAAGTCTCAGCTAAGGTCACCCCATTCATTCTTGGGCACCTTCCTTGTCCCAGGTCTCTGCCTCATCCTTGAGATGGTTCCCCCCCATTCCTCACGCCCCCCCCCCATCAGTTGCAGATTTCCATTCATTTTTCTTGGCCCTCTAAGTGTCTCTCCTGCCCTTCCTCACACCTGATCCTGAACCTCCCATCCCCCTCCTTGTCCCTCTCCCAGTTCCCTCCCCCATCTGTCTCTCATGTCTATTTTATTCTCCCTTCTAGGTGAGGTTCAAGCTTCTGCGCTTGGGAAGGTTCTTCTTATATTGGGTTCGTCTTCGATGCTTAGGGACTGTGAGGGACTTTTCTGAGCTATGAGTTAGAGTGAGACAAGGGCACGAAGTCCCCAAGCAAGGAAGGGTCTTTCCTTTTAGAGCCTTCTCCTCCTCCTCTGTTTTACAGCTATGTCTTCTTTTCTTTTTTTTAACACTTTGAGGTTTTTTTTTCCTTTTTTTTTTTTTCAAACCACATTATTGTGTGCATATACCCACTCATGGGATGAAAACATGTGCACCAAGATGAGTATGCTGAGTTCAGAGTAACTTCGCAGAGTGGCTTCTCTTTTTCTACTGTGTGGACTCCAGGTCTGGTGCTTTAACTGCTGAGCTCTCTCCCTGGTCCTGATTTGGTTTTATGATACAGGATTTTGTTATTGAAATCAAGCTCACATGGACTTTGCAACAATCCTCTGGCTTCTATTTTCTGAGTAAGATATTACAAGTGTGTGCCACCAAGTCTCACTTTCTTGTTTTGTTTAAGACAAGATCTCATTATGTCACCTAGGCTGACCTTGAGCTCAGTTCTCCTGCCTCCACTCTGAAGGCTGAAATATAGACATGAAACCCACGTATGGGGTTGGAGAGATGGCTCAGAGGCTAAGAGTACTGACTGTTTGTTCTTCCAGAGGTCCTGAGTTCAATTCCCAGCAACCACATGGTGGCTCACACACAGCCACCTGTAACAGGATCTGATGCCCTCTTCTGGTGAGTCTGAAGACAGCTATAGTGTACTTGTATACATACAATAAATAAGTATTATTAAAAAAAAGAAAAGAAAACCATGTACCTGATTACATTTTATTTTATTTACTTATTTTTAAAAATTATCAATTCTTATATTCTTTGTGTTTAATTTTATTAGTAGCTTTTATTATTCATTAAGTAAGTAATTTATTTATTATTTATTTATGTGTGTCTATGTGTCTATGTGTGCCATGACAAGTATAGAGGTCAAAAAATAACTTTCAGGAGTTGGTGTCCTCCCACCACTTGGGTCCTAGAGATCAAACTCAAGTCATCTAGCTTAGTGCCTTTATCACTGAGCCATGTTGCTGGCTCTCTTTTTAAAACTTTTTACTTGTTATTACTGTGGATGTGTCATGTGTGGAGGTCAGAGGACAACTTTTGGGGATTCACACTCTCCTTCCATCACAATTATCTGGAGTTCAAACTCAGGTTGTCATGCTTGTGGCAAGAACTTTTATCTACTGAGCCATCTCACTGGCTGAAATCTTACAAGACAAGCCTGTCCACAGTGACATGAGGAGAGGAGAGGAACAATACAGAGAAAACCACACAAAGTGGCTGGAGTTTGAGAGAGAGAGAGCAACAGCTGGAGAGATCAGGCACAAGTACAAGTTAGAAGGATGACTGGGAGGAGACGTAGAAACCTGGCTTCACCACAATCCCATCTCAAGTCCTGCTAGTAAGTTTGTTTGGGTAGGTGGGTGCATTTTCTTGTGCTTTTACATTTTTACAGTAGAAATATGGTTTCCACCACATGGCTACATTCCCAGCCATCAAGCCTTTATTCTATTCCCACAGGCTGCAGGGTAGTATGTTTGATCTTCGGCTTCCTTCTGCTGAGTGGCATACTGCTAGAAATTTGAGGAAAAGACAATTTTGATAGGATGAGAAATGGACAGGGCTAGGCAGGATCTGAAGTGAGGGGCAGAAGCACCTTTTGGCAGGTGACTAGAATCCACACAAACTTCTTCATCAAGAAGGATGGCAGGGAGCAAAAGGGAAGGGGAAATTTCAAGTGGACACCATGATAATGTCTCCTTGTCCATTCCTTAGACTTGAGGGATTTTGCAGGCTGTGTTCTCTGACTGTCTGTCTGTCAATAGACTGTACATGGCTTCCATCAAGGCACCTGAAGCATTAGGTAAGATGAGCCCCTACTTGTTCCCAAGAGTAGAAGTGCCATTACAGTTGAAGAGGAGAATGCAAGAAATATATGTATATGTATACATATGCATCTATATAACCAATATGTAACATATTGGTATTTATAATATAGAGTACCAATCACTACACTCTTCAGCTATACTTCTCAGTTAGGTGTTTGGCACCAAGCTAAAGTAGGAAGAAATTCTTAAAAAGCTCAGCTGAAGCTCCTAATAGACTTTAAACAAGATCTAAAGGGACCTTTTAGCTCCATGTATGTGTGTATGTGTGTATGTGTGTATGTGTGTATGTGTGTATGT
>JADRCD010193596.1:0-10924 GCA_019843815.1 Montemys delectorum
CTTAAGTGAGCCTGGAGTGAGACTTTTTTTTTCCTTTTTTTTTTTTTGGCCAAAAAAAAAAAATTATTCTGTATATAATTTAATTTGCAAAAATTTACCTTTGACATAGGCACTGTCTAATTTTTATCATGTAAATGCTCAGGTTAACATAATTACACCTCCTAGTCATCTATCCCTCTCACGGTCTTTTTTTTTTTTCTTCTTTTTCTTTATTATTAGAGAGTGTCTTTATTTACATTACAAATTTTATCCCCTTTCCTCATTTCCTCTCCGAAAACCCCCTATGCCATCCCCCCTCCCCCTGCTCACTAACCTACTCACTCCCTCTTCTCCTAGCATTCCCCTACACTGGGGCATAGAGACTTCACAAGGCAAAGGGCCTCTCCTCTAATTGATGTCCCACAAGGTCATCCTCTGCTACATATGCAGCTGATGCCTTGAGTCCCTCCTGTGTACTCTTTGGTTGGCTGTTTAGTCTTTGGGAGTTCCAGGGGTACTGGTTGGTTCATATTGTTGTTCTTCCTATGGGGCTGAAAACCCCTTCAGCTCCATGGGTCCTTTCTCTAGTTCCTTTATTGGTGACCCTGTGCTTAGTCCAATGGATGGCTGTGAGTTTCCACTTCTGCATTTGTCAGGCACTGAATGAGCCTCTCAGCATACAGCTATATAAGGCTCCTGTCAGCCAGCACTTGTTGGTATCCACAATAGTGTCTGTGTTTGGTAACTGTATATGGGATGAATCCCCAAGTGGGACAGACACTGGATGGTCTTTCCTTCAGTTTCTGCTCCAAACTTGGTCTCTGTATCTCTTCCTATGGGTATTTTGATCCCCCTTATAAGAAGGACCAAAGTATCAAGACTATAGTCTTCCTTCTTTTTGAGCTTAATGTGGTTTGTGAATTGTATCTTGGGTATGCCAAACTTCTGGGCTAATATCCACTTATCAGTGAGTGCATACCATGTGTGTTCTTTTATGATTGGGTTGCCTCACTTAGGATGCTATTTCCTAGTTCCATCTATTTGTCTAAGAACTTCAGGAATCCATCATTTTTAATAGCTGAGTAGTACTCCATTGTGTAAATGTACCACATTTTCTGTACCCATTCCTCTGTTGAAGGACAGGTGGGTTGTTTCCAGCTTCTGGCTATTATAAATAAGGCTGTTATGAACATAGAGGAACATGTGTCCTTATTACATGTTGGAGCATTTTCTGGGTATATGCCCAGGAGTGGTATAGCAGTCTTGGAAAGATCAGGAATTCAAGGCCCATACCTAAATATAGTAAAAGCAATATACAGGAAACCAGTAGCCAACATAACACTAAATGGAGAGAAACTTATAGCATTCCCACTAAAATCAGGGACTAGACAAGGCTGCACACTCTCTCCCTATCTTTTCAATATGGTACTTGAAGTCCTAGTCAGAGCAATTAGACAACAAAAGGAGGTCAAAGGGATACAAATTGGAAAGGAAGATGTCAAAATATCACTATTTGCAGATGATGATAGGATACTTAAGTGACCCAAAAATTCCTCCAAAGAACTCCTACAGCTGATAAACAACTTCAGCAAAGTGGCTGGATATAAAATTAACTCAAACAAATCAGTGGCCTTCCTGTACACAATGGATAAAAAAGCTGAGAAAGAAATTAGGGAAACAACACCTTTCACAATAGTCACAAATAATATAAAATATTTTGATGTGACTCTAACTAAGCAAGTGAAAGATCTATATGACAAGAACTTCTCTGAAGAAAGAAATTGAAGAAGATCTCAGAAGATGGAAATATCTCCCATGCTCATGGATTGGTAGGATTAATATAGTAAAAATGGCCATTTTGCCAAAAGCACATAAAACCAGATATACTGAAAATTACAAAGGAGAAAGTGGGGAAGAGCCTGGAACATGTGGGCATAGGGGAAAAATTCCTGAACAGAACGTCAATGGCTTGTGCTATAAGATCAAGAGTCGACAAATGGACCTCATAAAATTGCAAAGCTTCTGTAAAGCAAAGGACATTGTCAATAAGACAAAAATGCAACCAACAGATTGAGAAAAGATCTTTACCAATCTTACATCTGATAGAGGGCTAATATCCAATATATACAAAAAAAAATCAAGAAGTTAGATTCCAGAGAACCAAATAACCCTATTTAAAAATTGGGTACAGAGCTAAACAAAGAATTTTCAACTGAAGAATATTGAATGGCCGAGAAGTACTTAAAGAAATGTTCAATATCCTTAGTCATCAGGGAAATGCAAATCAAAACAACCCTGGGATTCTACCTTATACCAGTCAGAATGACTAAGATCAAAAACTCAGATGACAGCAGATACTAGCGAGGTTGTGGAGAAAGAGGAACAATCCTCTATTGCTGGTGTGAATGCAAGCTGGTACAACCACTCTGGAAATCAGTTTGGTGGTTCCTCAGAAAATTAGACATAGTATTACCTGAGGACCCAGCTATACCACTCCTAGGCATATACCCAGAAGATGCTCCAACATGTAATAAGGACATATGCTCCGTTATGTTCATAGTAGCCTTATTTATTATAGCCAGAAGCTCGAAACAACCCACATGTCCTTCAATAGAGGAATGGGTACAGAAAATGTGGTACATTTACACAATGGAGTACTACTCAGCTATTAAAAATGATGGATTCCTGAAGTTCTTAGACAAATAGATGGAACTAGGAAATAGCATCCTGAGTGAGGCAACCCAATCACAAAAGAGCACACATGGTATGCACTCACTGATAAGTGGATATTAGCCCAAAAGCCCAAATAACCAGAGTACAATTCACAGACCACATGAAGCTCAATAAGAAGGAAGATCAAAGTGTGGTTGCTTTGGTCCTTCTTAGAAGGAGAACAAAATACAGGAGCAAATATGGAGATAAAGTGTACAGCAGAGACTGAAGGAAAGGCCACCCAGAGACTGTCCCACCTGGGTATCCATCCCATATACAGTTACCAAACCCAGACACTATTGTGGATGCCAAGAAGTGCATGCTGAAAGGAGCCTGATAGGGCTGTCTCCTGAGAGGCCCTGCTAGAGCCTTACAAAAACAGAGGCAGATGTTAGCAGCCAACCTTTGGACTGAGCACAGGGTCCCTAATAGAGGAGTTAGAGAAAAGACTGAGGGAGTTGAAGGTTTTTGCAACCTCATGGAAGAACAACAATATCAATCAACCAGACCCCCCAAAACTCCCAGGGACTAAGCTGTCAACAAAGGAGTACACACGGCTCCAGCTGCATATATATAGTAGAGGATGACCTTGTCATGCACCAATGGAAGGAGAGGTCCTTGGTCCTTTGAAGGCTTGATAGATGCCCCAGGGTAGGGGAATCAAGGGCGCGGAGGTGGGAGTGGGTAGGTGAGTAGAGGGACACCCTCATAGAAGCAGGAGGTGGGAGGATGTGATAGGGTGCTTCTGGGTGGAAGGGAAACTGGGAAAGGGGATAACATTTGAAATGTAAATAAAGAAAACATCCAATAAAAAAATAGAAAAAAGAAGTAGCAAAGTAGCTTCTAAGGTAGTGCTAAGTACCTTCTAAGGCCATAACTAGCAACATATCCTTCTTAAAATGATGAAAGAGAAAGAAAAAATCTCAAAACCTCAGAGAGGGATTACACAGATGTCCAGCAGTAAAACGCCTTGCTTCTCTTGCAAAAGACCTGGGTTCATATCCTAGAGCCTACACAGTGGCTCACAACCACCACTAACTCCAATTACAGGTATCTACCTCCTCTGGCCTCAGTGAGTAACAGACAGGTATGTGATACACATACATACATACATGTATGTATGTATATATATATATATATATATATATATATATATATATATATACAGGCAAAACAGTCATATACATAACAAATTAATACACAGAGATATATACATACCTACACACACATTTACAAAGACTGAAGAGAAAGAGATCCATTCCTAGAGGCCCTGACATACCTGTGCCCCAAGCGGGCCTACATCATCATAAAGGGGAAACCTACCAGCAGCGCAGCTGAGCAGGTCCAGCTGGGCACAGGGCTCTCTGTCTTTCCGCTCTTCCTGCCCATCTCAGCATGCAGAGCATTGTGGCAGATGAGAACATCTCTTCACTCATGCGTTCAGTCTCCTTGCTCCTCCAAGTAGGATCCGTGGGCCAGCAGGACCTGTATTGTCGGGGAGCTTGCTACAGTACACACTCAGGTCTCAGCCCAATTGCTCATCTGAACCTGTGTGGTTCCAGGTCCCTGATATCCACCCACATCTAAGAAGGCCACTTTCATTTGCTTCTGGATGGCCTCTTGCTCTAAACCCATGTCTGAGTATTTTCTCCGTCTCCTGCCTAGAATGCAGATTTTTTTTCCTATGATGAAGCAGTTTAATAAGTTTTGTTTTTGTTTTTTTTTTTTTTCAGGGAGCGTCTGTCCACGGATGCTTTTTCTTAGAATTCAAAGAGGAGTCCGCTGTGCGTTCTTTTAAGAAGACACACCTTTTCTGTGACAGCCATAACTACATAAAGGCCTCTGAGCTGATGATGGAGATGCAGATTTGTCGATTGTGTAGAGGAGAAAGCCAGATGTGACTAAGCACAGTGTCCTGGGTTAGAACACACTAGCTACCAGCCTGAGTCCACGTGGTTTGTCGCAGATGCCAGTGTCCCAATTCCTTCCAGAATGGAGCTCCTGGCATCACCCTTCCTCTGAAACACACAGCTTCCATAATTGAGGGTCAAAAGTCTCAGAGGATCAGGCTGCTCTCTCTGCCCTGAGTATCTAAAACAAAGACTGGGGCTACTTGTAGAAAAATCTTACCAGCAATGGAGGAGTGTTCCTCTTTCTCCACATCCTTGCCAGCACCTGAGGTTTTTTTGATCTTAGCTATTCTGACTGGTGTGAGGTGGAATCTCAGGGTTGTTTTGATTTGCATTTTCCTGATGACTAAGGATGTTGAACATATCGGACTGGAGCCTGTCCTTCCTGTAATCCTGGTTGAGTCAGAACTCCTCAGAGTCCAGCTGTCTCTGTGATCCTGTAATTCCGAGATCCTGAGATTCTGGGCGTGTCAGAGTTCCTGGGTGTCAAGCTACCTCTGTGACACTGAGATCCTGGTGTGACCAAATTCTGGGGGCTGTGGGACTGGCCGCTGAGTAGACCTGCATAGACCGGGAGGAATGAGAGTCGCTGGTCGGGCAATGTTCCTGCGTCCCTGGAATCTGCTGGTCCCAGTTACTCCCAGTGGTGTTAGAACAGATGTTGTGTTCTCCTCACCCCTGATTCTAAGATCCTATGCTTGCTAGGGCACCTGGGAGGCGGTGCTTTGCTACTTAATTGGAAAGGATCTGAGTCCATCTGGTGTCAAGGTCACCAGTCTAGGCAGTGAGACACTTAGTCACAAATGCTAGATAATAGACAACTGCTATAGATTCTGACATAAAAAATCTAGCAGATGCAGGGAACTATGTGGTTCATGGACCTCTCAGGGAACATCAACCAGATCTGAGAAATGATGTCTGCCTTCAGAGAAGATAGTAATGCCTAGAGATGATTTTTGAGAAACTGATCAGTTTTTAGAACTCAAACACAGCATGATAACATAAAAAGAAAATACGATATCGAAATACAGAGAATCAACTTTTGAAGATATTGCAGAAGAAAACATCTCCAGCATGCAAACGTCGTATTTTCTTGTGGTTCCCTGTGGCTTTTCACAATCTATAATGTGTGTATATATACACATTATAGTAGTTGCTCTCATAGCATATTCCATTTAAAAACTAAAACTCTAGCAGGATATATTACTGTTTGTAGCACATTAGTTTCTGAATTATGTCTAATTATATCATTATACCCCATTGTGTGATGATAGTAGTAACTCTAATCAATTACTCAGTTACTCATTGTTTTGACTGCACAATGCTGTTGCAGTGAACATCTCTTTATTATTATTATTACTATTATTATTATATCTTTCTTCAGATAAATCACCCATGGTTGACTTATTGAATATGACGAGGTGACATTTTTAAGGGAAAAAAATCTGGAGATTAAAATAATGTTACCAACATTGTAGATATTTTCTGTGATTTATTTAGTTGGGTTTTAGAATTGAATTATCTTTGTTTGCTACATTTACATGGATAATTCTAGCTACATATCCCATTTTACTTGTATTTTCTGCTTGCCTTTTTTTGTTGTCTGTTCATAGCCTTTGGGTGTGGACCTTCATTTATCAGTTGATGTCTTAGTGGTGTGTATTTTTAACCTGCATTTGCTCATTTTATTTAAAGTCATTATCCACTGCTTATGAGCAATAGGGTTCATCAAGGTCCATCAAGAAGGAGGAATCTTGTGTTAGCACCAGGACTTCTATAGGCCATCATCATTGATCTTTTGAACATTTTTCCTGGGTGTCATTTACTAAAACTGCCCAATTTCTCATAGGACTCTTAAAATCATCTCATGCAGTCTAAATGTTGCCTGTCCTCTCTAATTGCTCATCTGAGTCTTCTAGCTCCATGTTTTCAGTGGAGTTCATATCCTGGAGTAACTGAAATAAAGAATAATATTTCATCCTGGCATTTTCAGATATGTTTGGGTGTCTGTTTCGCTCTCTCTCTCTCTCTCTCTCTCTCTCTCTCTCTCTCTCTCTCTTAAATCTTTCCTTTATACATTTTCCTGCTTATGTATTTCAATTCTTCACTCAGAAGTGGTATAGCTGTATCTTGATGTAGTTCTGTTTTCAGGATTTTGTTTTCAAGAATCACCAAACTAAAAACACACATTGCACCGCACACAATAATAGTGGGAGATTTCAACACCCCACTCTCTGCAATGGACAGATCATGGGAACAGAAACTAAACAAAGACACGATGAGACTAACAGAAGTTATGAAACAGGTGGATTTAACAGATAACTATGGAACTTTTTATCCTAAAACAAAAGTATATACCTTCTTCTCAGCACCTCATAGTACCCTCTCCAAAATTGACCATATAGTTGGTCACAAATCAGGCCTCTACAGATACAAGAAGATTGAAATAATTTCTGGCATCCTATCAGATCACCATGGATTAAGGCTGCTCCTCAATAACATCATAAACAATAGAATGCCCACACATACTTGAAAGCTCAACAACATTCTACTCAATGACAACTTGGTCAAGGAAGAAAAAAAGAAAGAAATTAAAGACTTTCTAGAGTTTAATGAAACTGAAGCCACAACATACCCAAACTTATGGGGCACAATGAAAGTAGTCCTAAGAGGAAAACTCATAGTTTTAAGTGCCTACAAAAAGAAACTGGAGAGAGCATATACCAGCAATTTGACAGCATATCTGAAAGCGCTAGAACAAAAAGAAGCAAATTCACCCAAGAGGAGACTATGGCAGGAAATAATCAAACTCAGGGCTGAAATCAACCAAATAGAAACAAAAAGAACTATACAAAGAATCAACCAAACCAGGAGCTAGTTCTTTGAGGAATCAACAAAATAGATAAACCCTTAGCCCGACTAACTAGAGGACACAGAGACAGTATCCTAATTAACAAGATAAGAAATGAAAAGGGAGACATAACAACAGACATGGAGGAAATCCAAAAAATCATTGAGAGCCTACTACAAAAGCCTACACTCAACAAAACTGGAAAACCTGGATGAAATGGACAATTTTCTAGACAAATACCAGGTACCAAAGTTAAATCAAGATCAGATCAACTATCTAAACAGTCCCATATCTGCTAATGAAATCGAAACTATCATTAATAGTCGCCCAACCAAAAAAAGCCCTGGACCAGATGGGTTTAGTGCAGAGTTTTATCAGACTTTCAAAGAAGACCTAATACCAATATTCCTCAAACTATTCCACAAAATAGAAACAGAGAGTACTCTACCCAATTTGTTCTACAAAGCTACAATTACTCTTATACCTAAACTACATAAAGACCTAACAAAGAAAGAAAACTTCAGACCAATTTCCCTTATGAATATCAATGCAAAAATACTCAATAAAACATTTGCAAACCAAATACAAGAAAGAACACATCAAAATGATCATCCATCATGATCAAGTAGGCTTCATCCCAGGGATGCAGGGATGGATCAATATTCGGAAATCCATCAAAGGAATTCACTATATAAACAAACTCAAAGAAGAAACCCATATGATCATCTCATTAGATGCTGAGAAAGCATTTGACAAAATCCAAAATCCCTTCATGAAAAAGTCTTGGAAAGATCAGGGATTCAAGGCCCATACTTAAACATAATTAAAGCAATATACAGCAAACCAGTACCCAACACAACACTAAATGGAGAGAAACTTGAAGCAATCCCACTAAAATCAGGAACTAGATAAGGTTGCCCACTATCTCCCTACCTATTCAATATTGGACTTGAAGTCTTAGCCAGAGCAATTAGACAACAAAAGGAGATCAAAGGGATACGAATTAGAAAGGAAGAAGTCAAATTATCACTATTTGCTTAGGTGACCCCAAAAATTCCACCAGAGAGCTTCTAAACCTGATAAACAACTTCAGCATAGTAGCTGGATATAAAATTAACTCAAGCAAATCAGTGGCCTTCCTCTACACAAAGGATAAACAGGCTGAGAAAGAAATTAGGGAAACAACATCCTTCACAATAGTCACACCTTGATGTGACTCTAACAAAGCAAGTAAAAGATATGTTTGACAAAAACTTCAAGTCTCTGAAGAAGGAAATTGAAGAAGATATCAGAATATGGAAAGATCTCCCATGCTCGTGGATTGGCAGGATTAATATAGTAAAAACGGCCATTTTGCCGAAAACAACATACAGATTCAATGCAATCCCCATCAAAATTCCAACTCAATTCTTCACAGACTTAGACAGAGCAATTTGCAAATTCATCTGGAATAACAAAAATCCCAGGATAGCCAAAATTATTTTCAACAATAAAGAAACCTCTGGTGGAATCACCATCCCAGACTTTAAGCTGTACTACAAAGCAATTGTGATAAAAACTGCATGGTATTGGTACAGTGACAGTTAGGTAGATCAATAGAGAATAGAATTGAAGACCCAGAAATGAACCCACAAACATATGACCACTTGATCTTTGACAAAGGAGCTAAAACCATCCATTGGAAAAAAGACAGCATTTTCAGCAAATGGTGCTGGGTTAACTGGCAGTTAGCATGCAGAAGAAAGTGGATCCATTCTTATCTCCTTGTACAAAGCTCAAGTCCAAGTGGATCAGGGACCTCCACATAAAACCAGAAACACTCAAACTAATAGAAAGTAAAGTGGGGAAGGGCCTCGAGTACATAGGCACAGGGGAAATTTTCCTGAACAGAACACAATAGCTTATGCTCTAAGATCAAGAATGGACAAATGGGACTTCATAAAATTGCATAGTTTCTGTAAAGCAAAAGACACTGTCAATAGGACAAAACGGCAGCCAACAAATTGGGAAAAGATCTTTACTAATCCTATATCTGATAGAGGGCTAATATCCAATATATACAAAGAACTCAAGAAGTTAGACTCCAGAGAAACAAATGACACAATTAAAAAATGGGGTACAGAGCTATACAAAGAATTCTCAACTGACAAATACCGCATGGCTGAGAAGCACCTAAAGAAATGTTCAACATCCTTGGTCATCAGGGAAATGCAAATCAAAACAACTCTGAGATTCCATCTCATACCTGTCAGAATGGCTAGGATAAAAAACTCAAGTGACAGCAGATGCTGGTGAGGTTGTGAGAAAGAGGAACACTCCTTCATTGCTGGTGGAATTGCAAGCTGGTACAACCACTCTGGAAATTAGTTTGGCGGTTCCTTCAGAAATTGGACATAGTACTATCAGAGGTCCCAGCTCTACTACTCCTGGGCATATACCCAGAAGATGCTCCAACATGTAATAAGGACACATGCTCCACCATGTTCATAGCAGCCTTATTTATAATAGCCAGAAACTGGAAACAACCCAGATGTCCCTCAACAGAGGAATGGATACAGAAAATGTTGTACATCTACACATTGGAGTACTACTCAGCTATTAAAAACAATGAATTTATAAAATTCTTGGGGAAATGGATGGACCTGGAGAATATCATCCTGAGTGTGGTAACCCAATCACAAAAGAACACACATGGTATGCATTCTCTGATAAGTGGATATTAGCCTAGAAGATCGGAATACACAAAGTACAATCCACAAACCACAAGAAAATCAAGAAGAAGGAAGACCAAAGTGTGAATACTTTGTTCCTTCTTAAAAGGGGGAACAAAATACCCATGGAAGGATTTTCAGAGACAAACTATGGAGCAGAGACTGAAGGAAGGACAATCCAGAGACTGCTCCACCTGGGAATCCTTCCCATATTCAATCATCAAATCCAGACACTATTGTGGATAGCAGCAAGTCCTGGCTGATAGGAGCCTGATATAGTTGTCTCCTGAGAGGCTCTGACAGTATTCGACTAATACAGAAGTAGAGGTTCACAGCCATCCATTGGACTGAGTACAGGGTCCCCAATGGAGGAACTAGAGAAAGGACCCAAGGAGCTGAAAGGTTTGCAGCCCCTTAGCATGAACAACAAGAAAAAATTAGTATCCTCAGAGCTCCCAGGGACTAAAACTCTAACCAAAGAGTACACATGAGGGCAGAGGATGGCCAAGTCAGTCATCAATGAGAGGAGAGGATCTTGGCCCTGTGAAGGTTCTGTGCCCCAGCGTAGGGGAATGTCAGGGCCAGGAAGCAGGAGAGGGTGGGGTGGTGAGCAGTGGGGGTGGGGAACAAGGGATTGTTTTAGTTTTGGGTTTTTTTATTTTTTTCTTCTTTTATTTTGTTTTTCTTTTTTCTATTGGAGGGGAACCTAGGAAAGGAGATATTGTAAATAAAGAGAACATCTAATAAAAAAAATAATAAAA
>JADRCD010193597.1:0-13229 GCA_019843815.1 Montemys delectorum
ACACAGAGCTTTGAGGTGTTGGCCCGGCAGCCGGTGGGCTGGCCGGTGTGGATTGTTTTCAGTTTGAGTCTCCAGGGCCGCATCAGGAAGATGCCCTCAGCTTGGTGCTCCTGAAGGGAACACAAGCAGGCTCTGGAGGCAGCTGCTTCTTGTGGTAATGAAGCTGCCCCGCTAAAGGTTAATTGTCTTCAGCTGTGTGGGGCGGCAAGCAGTTGCTGAGCTCTGCTGTCTGGATTTTGCAACAGCTTTTCCTTTGCTGGTACCTGCTGCTGGGCATGGGGTGGGGTGCAGAGACTGCTGTTCGCAGATGTTCCTCTCCCACCCACTGCCCCACTGTGCACCTGTGGGACTTCCGCAAGCCAGCTGACTCCTTGCTAATGGCCGAGAGCCTGAAAACTCCAGGTTGTCACCTTTACCGTTTCAGCCTGTGGACATTTATAAAACCCAAGAGCTTGGGGACAGACTGTAGGCAGGAGGTATATAAATAGTCCTCTGGAGAGAGAGCCCACCGGCTCAGGAATTCAATTCTTCCTAAGCCACTATTTTCAAAGGAAGGCCCAAGGATCCCTATTCAGCATCTTACCTAGAGGACTTATTAAACATGCAGACTTCAGGCCGACTGAGTCGACAGTGTCTGAGTCAGTTCTCTGCATTTTAACAAGCGCCCTGGAGTTTGAAGCTCAGTTCTCATCCCATGGAGCACGCTTCCCTTTGTCTCTCTGGAGCACCTCCTTCATGACATCAGTCGTATTTGATGCTGGAGATGTAAGGATAAATAAGACAAGGTATCAGCCACGGACAAGATAATTGTTTCCAGCAATTCTTGCACTAAACTTTATTTTCTGGAAAAAAGAAATGTACATGTGTGCATGTGAATGTGTGTGTGTGTGTGTGTGTGTGTGTGTTTAGGGGTGGTGGTAGTAGTTGGATTCATTTTTGGATTCACTTTTTCCAACTCTTCTCACCTTCTTCCAGGATTTGGGGTTTTCTTTCTAAGGGATTCTTGGTAAATGCTGAGTAGCTTACAGAAAGCAAAAGGTCATTTGGACAGGAGCCCTGGGAATGGGATGCCATCTGGTTTGGCAGTATGAGATTTTGATAACAACCACACTTTAGTTTTACATGACCCCTCTGACTATCCCTGCAAATCCCCAATCTAGAAGTATTTGTTGCATACACAGAATGCTTTGGACAGCTGTTTACCCATTTCCCAAAGCCCGTTTCCTTTGCACTTTTCTGATTATGCAAAGCAAGCCTCAGTTTTTCTTTACAAAGTAAACTATAGGCTGGGGAGATGGCTCTGTTGGTGAAGTGCTTGCTATGCAAGCAGGAATTGCTGAGCTCCACCCGCAGAGCTTGTGTGCAAAAGCTGGGTAGGGCCAAGGCTATGGTCCTAGGTAGAGATGGGAAGGTGGAGATAGGAGGATCCCTGGGGATTGCTGGCCAACAGAGCCTAATTGGTGAGCTCCAAGCCAATGAGAGAGACTGTTCCCCAAAAAGAAGGTAGACTGCTGGAGGAACCAGAAATGTAGGATAAAGCAACCCACAACAGAGTGGCATCTCAGCTGTCTGTGAGGCTTCATGTGTTCCCCTCTGAGGCTGTGTCCCATCTGTCACATTCATGTCCCGCTGTGTGCCTCATGAAATCGAATACCTAAGGCAGATGAGGGTCTTTGGGAAGGGAGAAGCAACTCCAGGCATGCAGAGCACCATGGTTAATAACAAGAACTGGATACCCTGGCTTCTGAAATGCTTCTGTGTCTCCGCTGAAAAGAGATGAAGGAGAAGCCAAACGGAGTGACTGACCCTGTGTCTTGTCTTCAATCCAGAATCTACAAATACGGATTTCCTGTATTCCAATTAATTCTTATAAAAAAAAAAAGTTGGAGGAATAGGTAAGACAGATGTTATCAGAACAGTGAGGAGATTGGACTAGATAGTTTCTGGGGCCTTTTCCAGCTCTCAAATTGAATGATTCTGTTGTTTGCCAGATGAGAAAACTGAATTGGACTGAACTGAAGCACCGGGAGGTAGGAAGAGGTGGCTGAGGCTGTGTCAGTCACTAATGACAAGGGCTGAGTGTATATGGGTCCCCTGGCCTCTCTTCCTCATCTTCACCTGTTGTGTTTATCATAAATGCCATCACCTCCCTCTGGGTCTCCAAGAGCTGAGTCTAACCTTCTATACAGATAGATTGATACCTTTCTCCTGAGCTTTGTCACTCACAATATAGTCTTTCTGCATGGATTTGGATATTCAGGGCAGTTACCCTTCACAAATGTCATACAGCTTGAACCCTTTCTCCAAGGACATATGGTCACCTCTAGATTGTCCTCAGGGGCACAGAGGTTTAACCATGGAGCCTTGTCCGCTCACGCCCAGCTCCCTCTTCAGCTTGCTTTGCCATCAGGGAAGACAGAGTGGGTGGTCCTGCTCTGCTACTTTAGGCATTAATGGATTATATTATTTCAAGTTGGTTTGTGTACTTCGAGGCCTCTTCCAGACGCACAGAGTAAGGAGGTGGGTGAATACGTAAATTGGGGGTCCTCAGCACACCCCAGGAGTGGTGTGCCCCGGAGTGCTGTGGGAGACTCAAGCACTCAGCATCCCTGCCCTGCCTAGCTGCCGCTTTGAGGTGGGGAGGGCACAAGAAGGGCCTTCCTCTCCATTCTGGGCCACATAGGACTGCAGGAGGGCATCAAGCACTGAGCCAGACTCTGATTAATGCTGCGCCAGGACTTGGTGTGTCGGGAAAGCATGCCTTCCTCGAGAGACATTAAATATTAATAGCAGCGATAGAGGCAGAGGGTAAACAGAGCGAGTTGTCAAATGTTCATTTTAAGGGCAACTGTGTTCCCAATATGGCAGGGAGTAGAACAAGTCTTTCAAGAGTAGATCAGAGGCTACGAGCTCCTTGGGTCCTATCTCCCTGGGCTCAACAAGTCCGGGCCAGACTCTCTGCTGTCCCAGAAGGAGAAGCACCCAGGCCAGCTCCTGACTGCATGACTGTGGGTCTCTTTAGCAGCATTGCTGAGCCCTATCCAAGCTGTCCTTTCTAGGGACATCTCTCAGGATAGCCCAGGTTCAGGAGGACAGAGATCCTCAGGTGAGAAAGGGCCCTCCATCTCTCCTGCTTTCTTACCACTTGGCAAAATCATATCAGACAGGTAGATCCTCTTAGTTTTCCAGAAAGAACTTTTGTCTCTTGTCCCTTGCAGGACCAGCCACTGGTAAGGCATGGCTGATGTACCTGGAAATTGCAGAAGGCTTTCATGGGGGGAGGAGCTAACTCCCCAGGATTCTGAGTACCGGATAGAAAAACTTTAACTCTAGTCTGTAGCCCAGAGGACGGAGGACACATGTTCTATAAGGGATGATGTGCTTGGTCATTCCCCAGTGCTGTTGTCTGAGAAGCACATCTAGAAGCCAGCTCACCCATAGCTGAGTGCTACGGGTCTCCCTTCCATGTCACGTGACGCACTGTGCTGTGCACTTTGCAAGTTCCTCAGGACACAACCACGGGCAAAGCAGACAAAGCCTGCTACCTCCACCCAGCCTAGGTTCCGCAAGGAGATGGAACAGATGGGTCACGAGCAGGAACCGGAAGGTGATCTGATAAGGTAAGGTACCGAGGGAGTCTGGAAGGAGGCTTCTCAGAAGAAACCGCAGCCATGGCAGAGTGCCAGTGTCTAGCCATGTGGGACACTGCTTAGGAGAGGTCGGGCAGTGAGGGGCAAAGAGGCAGCATATGAGAGCACAGGCAGGATTTAAGAGAGACAGGGGACCAGGCCTGCTGGCCTCCTGAAGTGGAGTTTCTGAGCCAGGCAGCCTGAGTGTGAGCCAACTGCAGCCCGTCAGGAGAAGCTCTTGCAAATGCAGTGCTCTGGGCCTTGTAGGGGCAATATGATGGAGGTCACAGACCCCTACCCGTTTCACCCCTACCTTCAACCTTGCCAGAGTCAGGAGGCTCACAGCAGCTTGGCTTGTCCTTCAGTTTTCCTTCTGTTGACCTGGCTTGGTCTTCTAGAGTCTGCAAAGTGAACTCTTCAGACACCCCTGTTAGACACCGAAAGCAGCAGCCATGGGAAGCCGCACGTTCTTCTTCCTAAGGTTGGGCATCTCCCATTTCTTCCCTCGCTTCTTGTGTGGCTTGATTTTTGTGTCAGCAACCCAGATTCCTTGTTTTTCTAGCTTGTCCCAGTCGTTTTGCACCTGGTCATAGTGGTCTATGATGGTCCAACTGGGGTAGAGATTAGAGAAACAGTCTCCTCCTGTGTCCATACTCTGCTGTTGTTAACACAGCCCAGGGTTTCACTCCCCACCCCCATCTTTGTGTATGGTGTGTGTGTGTGTGTGTGTGCACCATGGTTAGAGGTCACATGCAGAGGACAGAAGACAACCTCTTCCTCTGTGTTTGTTATTCAGGGCTGTGTGTGCCTGCCTAGCTGAACCTCAAGCTTCTGGGAATGCTTCGGTTTCCATCTCCCATCATATTGTTAGACCCCTGGGATTGCAGACACACTCCCCTGTGTCTGTTCAGCTTTATATGGGCTCTGGAGATTAGAACTCTGTTCCTCACACTTGTGCTACAAGAGCTTTCCCCACTGAGCTTTCTTCAGCCCATCACTTAAAAAATAGTCAGTTTGCCACTTGGCTCAAACTAAGGTTATGGTTCTAACACCACATGAACAAACACAGCCTGTCTATACATTTTCTTTCTCTGTTAATAATCACGTACCCTCTGTTTATAGGTCTGCTATTGATCTCTTGAATCCAAATGCAAGTCTTCGCATATTCCATCAATATTTCCCTTGGACACTCTGTCTGGAGAAAGGAACGGTCCCATGCCTGTGTCTATGGCACCCTGGCATAAAGATGAAGGGCTCTCAGAAAGAAGGGACTATATCTGTTTGGTACTGTACTGAGTCATCTAGAGTTTGCTAAGTGTGGTCCTGCTTCCTGTGTCATGGCCCCTGCAGATGTGATCAGCATGCTCTGGATGGGGACACTGCTGATCTTGCCCCCAGACCCTAGCTGGTGAAACTTCATACGGAAGCAAAAGGAAGACAGGGAACCCCCTTGGATGCATCGAACACAGGGCCGTTCTATCTTTGTCGGGTTGTAATTGGCAAATTTGAAGACACAGGAGTGTTTTCCTGTTTTGTGCTTAGAACTTGTTACCAGTCTGGGTTTAATTGCAACAGGATTTATGACCACTGTGTGTAGGAGGGAACAGATAGAGCTGTGTGTCTTTCATTCTCTCTGGCCATAGAGGGGTTTTAAGGGAGGGGGAGAACCAAGTGGGACAGGGTCTAGAAACTGCAAGCTGGGGAAGTGGCTGGATAAGCTACCGCCAGCCACTGAGGTTGCCTTAAGAGCTCACAACATGAATATTCATAGCTGCCATTGCTTAGGTAGCTGGCTTCTGAACCTTATCTCTTGGTGGCAGCCTAGGAAGATAGGGAATAGAGGGCTCCACTCTCCAGTCTACAGAAAGGGAAATTGAGTTGACTGTGGATATTCTGGTCAGTCAGTGTCTCAGGGAAAGTCACAAACAGAATTGGGGCCATAGTCTGTTGGACTGTGATGTCCCTGCAGAACACATGCTGCTGGGGCATTAGCCCAACGGGCCCATCTCCGCTGGTCCCATTCTCTCATGCATAATTATTGATGAGACCGTGCAAGAGACAGCATAGTGTACCCTGGAGCCTGGAAGTGCTACCCACGGTTCCTGCTGTGATGATCGAAGACAGACACACTGCATGAGAGACGCCATTCGAGGAGCCGATGCACCTGGCTTTTCAACAGGAACATTGGTGACAGTGTGAAGAATCACACAGCCCGGAGGCTCATCTTGATTACACTCCTAGTCGAAAGAAAATGTCAGTACATGGATCTGTTGTATCGTGGAGCCAAGATGAGGGACTCTCAGGAAAGGGCTCTGTTAGTTACTCTCCCTATCACTGTGACAAAATGCTTTACGGAAACCAACTCTCAAGGGAGAGGAGTTTCAGCCTATGTGGCAGGAAGGCGTGGTGGTGGAGGAAACCCCAAGGATGGTGGCAGATGTGCGAGGCTGTGACTATCCACACGGTCACATAGAGCAGGAAGAAGGGATCACTTTCAGAACTATACCTCAAAATAACATCACAAGTTGAGGTCAGAGTGTTCAAAGTCAAACCATAGTAAGAACTAACCCCAACCTTCTACCCTCTCTTTATTTGCTTCTAAGTTGTTTACTTGCTCTCCCTGTGTTGCCTTGGCTGGCCTGTAACTCTCTGTGTAGATCAGGCTGTCTCTGCCTCCCAAAGGCTGGGAGTAAAGATGCTCAGTGCAGTGTCCAGCTTTCCTCCCTCCCTCCCTTTCTTCCTTCTTTTGCTCTCTAGCGCCCTCTAGTCTTCTTGGTATTTTTGCTGAATCAGTTACCAAGTGATTTTTTTTTTTCTTTTGTTGTATATGTGAGAGGCTATGAGTCTGGAGGTCAGAGGTCAACTTTAGGTGTCATTCCTTCTTTGCTTTTTGGCACAGCCTGGAGCTCCCCGAGTAGGCTATGCTGGATGGCCACAGGGAATATAAGTGTGCACCACCATGCATTGCTTGAGTTCTGGGAGTGGAGCCCAAGTCTTCCCGATTACACACTTTACAGGCACTTTACACACTGAGTCATCTCTCCAGCCTCTCCACTGATTCATTTCTATCAGTTATTTACTGCAAACCTATTGTGTGCCTGGTCATAGTCATGAGCACAAAGACCCAGTTGCTGGCCTCTTGAAACACAGAGGCCAGGCCTCTCTTGTGGCAGGGGCAGGGACATTCGAGATAAAGCACCTATTAAAAAGGGTGATGGGTTGGCCATGGTGGCACACACCGTTAGTCCCTGTACTTGAGAGACAGAGGCAGGTGTATCTTTGTGAGTTTGAGGCCAACCTGGTCTATGGAGAGAGTTCTGGGACAGCCAGGGCTACATGGAGAAATCTTTTCTTGAACCCCCTATCTCCCAAAAGGGTGATGTTTGTTAATAGGGCAAGTATGGAGGGTGGCAGAGTCACTTAGCAAGGGTCAGCGACTCAGCCTGGGAGGAAAGACTTCCTAGAGGAGATTTGACTCAAATAAGAGAGCCGAAGTTTATATAAAGATATCAATGTAGGTGAAGGGGATATAGTGCTGAAGTGAGAGGTTTCAGGTGCTGTAGTGAGAGAGGGTAAGGGAGAAGAACACAATGTTGGGAGGAGATGAGTTTATGGAGGTAGTCAGTGGGAAGACCATGAAGGACCCTAAGAGTCCTATATGGAAGGGCTAGCACATTCACCCTAGTCCAGCCAGGGCTTCTGGAGAGTTAGAAACAAGGAGAACCCTGACCCTAAATTTGTTCCAATGAGGATCCTCTAAACGAGGATCCTCCGAATGGGTGCAGAGTGTGAGGAGGGGCTGGAGTGGGAGAATAGGTGAGAGGGTTAGTGTTGCAGCCACGCCTACAGATTCCTAGGTGCTTCTGGCTTTACCAGAGCAGCCCAGCTCCCCAGCCTCCCCACTCCCCAATTCTAACTCCCCCTCTTTGTTCCTTGCTGGGTGTCTCTTTCCTAGACATCATTTTCCCCACCAGTGCCTCCCTGGTCAGGTAGAGAGAATGGCATTTGCAAAGGGCTCAGGGATTTTCAAGTCCCAGTGGTTCAGGGAGGGAAAGGTTACATGCCGATGGCTTCATTGCAGGGTGCACAGGCAACTCCCCTTGTTCCCTGTGCGGCAGGTGGCCTCTGGACCAGAGATCCTGTTTGTTGAGACAGAGCTGAGTGGAGAGAGCAGAAAAGGGTATAGAGTCTTCTGGGTTCTAGCTTGAACTTATTTATATAGATGGCAACATTGTTTCCCTAGATCTTCTCTGCACAACACATTAAGCTCCAGGTTTCCAGGATGGTCTGACCCTGTAGCACCGGCACGAAGGAAGAAGCGTCCTAGGCAGAGAAAGTGCTTGAGTATCATTAAGAATTGGGTGTGTAGGAAGCAGCATGGTGGTAGGAGGCTGCATGGCAGGAGACTGGAGGCTAGGGTAGGTGGCTCAAAATGCCAAGAAGCAAAGGAAGGAGTCCGGACTGTTCCATAGGCTGGTCAGAGAGCTGATTAAAGTTTTTGATTTTTTTTTTTGGCCTTGTTTTGTTTTGTTTTTGTTGATGAGACAAGATTTCTTTAAGTAGCCCAGGGTGGCCTTGCACTCTTGACCCGCTTGTCTCAACCTCCAGAGTTCTGAGATTACAGGTGCTGAGGTTTGTAAAATGGAAGTGAACACATCTAAGTGGCACGGAGGAAGCGGAGGCTGATTTGTGGATGCCCAAATCTGGATTCTACATGATGAAGTTTATTCGTTCACTCACTGTGAACCGAGTGACTGCTTTGTGCAATACCTGCTCCTCAACAGCCGAGATGTAAGGATAACTGTGGTGTGGTCCCCATTCAGAGAGCAGGCAGCCCGCCTGAGGAAATGGCATGTAATAAGCTCAGACCCTCAGCAACCCCAGCTGCCATCCATCTGTCCTGCACAGCACCCTTTCAGAGAAAGAAGAACTTTGCAGAAGTTTCCGGGCCAGCAGCCAACCTTACAGCAGCACTCCAAACAGAGCTGGGTTGAAAAGCTGCTTCTGAGCAGGATCGTTCTCTGAACTTCATTTTGAGGATCTGGATCATGCTGGAAAGCCTGTTTGCAAAGCCCTGGCATGAGATTTTAGCTTAGAGCATTGGAGAGGGCATGGGCTGGGATTAGGAGGCAAATCCTCTAATATTTGCTGCAGGGATCGCCTCCCTCCCGAGAGGGGCAAGAATGCTGAGGCAGGGACTTCTCACTGACAGGCAGCTGGAGGTCTGCTGGAAGATTTCTCTCACTGGCCAAAATGGTCTTGAAATGGGATGCAGTTACTCTATGCTCATCCCAGGACTGGTTCCTTTAGCTAGAGATCACCCAGCAGGTGTAGAGGGAGAGGCCAGAAGGAAGAAACGTCCGTAAACAGCTGGGTGGTAGGTAATGCGGCTGGCAGGAACAGAAGGACCACGGTGCCACTGTGAAGGTGGCACTTTTGTGCTTCAGGCAGCTCTCGGCCCTTGCTGTTGCTTCTGCGGGCTGAGCTTGCTCTTAGGCATCCTGCACAGAGGACTGAAGCTGATACAGGAAGGAAGGGACGCTTGCCTCCTTCCTACTCGCCTGCCTGGTACTTCCTAATTGTTTAGAAAAAGAATATAGACTCAGAAAATCTGAAGCCCAAAGCTTAAAACACCAGACACACCTAGGCTTGAAGTTGATTTGTGATGTTGGCCATTGCAGGCCATTTGATCTCCATGTCTTTATGTATGTGAAGAAAATAAAGACCTTCCTGCTTTCTACCTTACCAGATGAGGTACAGAGACTAAATGAGATGATACGAGAGTGAGTCAGAGGGAGAAAATTCTGTCCTTGTTCCTGTCTCTGTTTCTGTCTCTCTGTCCCTGTCTCTGTCTTTCTGTCTTTGTCTCTCTCTGGGTCTCTGTCCCTCTGTCTCTGTCTCTGTCTATCTCTCTTTGTCTCTGTCCGTCTCTGTGTCTTTGTCTCTGTCTCTCTCTGTCTCTCTGTCTCTATCTCTCTGTCTTTGTCTCTCTCTGTGCCTCTGTCTTTTTGTTTCTGTCTTGCTGTCTGTCTGTCTGTCTGTCTCTCTAGGGGTGCTAATCAGGAGAGCCCAGGTACTGTGACCTGCTGTGTTAGCACTTGGCTTAGTGACTTGCTGTTACCATGGCCAAGCTGCTGGGGTGGTGTAGGCTTTGCATTGTCTGGCAGAGACTTGCAGGGGACACTTCCCAGCATGCCTCCCTAGCTCTGCAGGGACTACAGCAAAGGGTCTCCAGGAAATGTTGAACAGAATTAAAACAGTGAAGCCTCTTTCCCCCATGTCTGTCTACACAACACCTGACTCCAGGCAGGAAGATCATAAGTCATCCCTTTACTGCCTTTGATGCTAGGAAGGCAATCACTTAAGGCTTCCTTCCCTTCCTCCCTCCCCTCCTTCCTTCTTCACAGAAAGGCACAGCTCAGCCCCGGAGCATCAAGATTGCAGGTAGTATGACTGGTACTGGATTTCCCCGGGAAGTCAGCTCAGTCTAGATGTGCATTTGTTCCCTAAGCCCTTCACAGCTGTAAATAACTTCCTACCCACTTCTGCCTCCCCGTTTTTACCCAGCCAGTGTGTAAGAAGCAAAAACCCCTCATCATTTCTGGTAGACTGGGGAATGCCATGGTCAACTGTCTAATGGGTGGGGCATCTGTAGTCAGTGGAAGATGCCAGCCAGGTTCCATTTTCTCTGAGAACAGAGAAGAAATGGATTCAGACAGTAGACTTCCTTTGGAGTTGAAGAAGAACTCTGAGACTCAGGGTGGAGTGATTTTCTTGACTTTCTCCTTGCCTTCTGTATGGTCTATCTTGGGATACTCTACCTCGGTTGTGAATATCCCTCATCAAATGTGATGTGACCTGTCTTCAAGATGAATGTGAACAGGGAGGACCTTACACATATAGAGTACTGTCTGTATACTGAATCTAGGGAGACCTTAGAATCTAATGCCCATCTTCTCTCGTGCAGACAGAAGGTTGCCTCAGATGGCGGTGTGCCTGGTTACTGTCCATTCTGCCCCATCTCAGGGGCTGCAGCTCAGCCCAGCCACTGCTTTCACACCCCTCTTAGGCCCTTCCCTAAGGCTTCTTGACTTTCTCTCCTTCATTTCGCCTGGAGTCTAATGTAGTCATTTGAACCATTTCACTCTTGGCCAAGCTTGGGTTAGGACAGCCCTGGCTGCAGACCACAAGATTAATTTAGTAAGAAAGATGGCATATTCCAGACCTTGGAGAAGTGAAACAAAAGGTTTGAGATGTTGTTTGTTGTTGTTGTTGTTGTTTGGATACATGCTGACTCTTTACATTGATAAGTCACATGAAAGAGTTTATTTTTAAAGGGGGATAAAATGAATACTGAAAATTCTAAATACATAAGTTTTTTTTTTTTTTTTTAAAAAATGAGAGCTCTCATTCTATAGACCCCTTTGATAATTGAATAGCATTTGACGCGTGATTGGATGAGTCTTTAAGAGTAGGCTTTTAAAATAATACAGCAGCTAGGGCATGTTAACAGGCACACAGGCAGCCATATTCCCTGTCATCTGTCTGTTCTAGGTAGAGGTGAAGGTGGATGTGTGAATAGCGGGTTGACCAGATGGCTCTGATAGATGCTGAAGGTTTAAATGTAACAGATCTGAGTTGAAATCCCAGCTTGGACATTCACTGCTTTTGTGACTTTGGGCTGCCTGCCCTCCCTCGTGGGTCTTGAATGCTATTGTTTCGGGTAAATTCAGATGAGTGATTCTCCCTTCCTCCCATTTGCTATGAAGCGTGCTGCTATGCCCAAGTGAGACCCATCTCCTGGAGGTGCCGCCATGCCCTCCTTCCCTTTCCCTTTCCCTTCAGGCTGCAGGAGCCAGAGTTGCTTGTATATATTCCTTCCCATACCGAAAAAGTATTTCTCTTCTCTTTCCCTTAAAATGTATTGAATCTGAAACAAAAGAATTAGATCAGCTTTCCTCCCACCTAATATTTAAAACCAGGATTTACAAAATAGGAAATTAGGCAACAGCTAGGCTAATACAGACGAATTATCACATGTATGAGGGCAGCCATACTTGTGTGCATGTTGTGGAGGTCAGAGGTCATCCTTGGCTATTGTACCTGTCTACTTCTCTCCCTCTCCCTCTCTCTCCCCCTCCTCTTCCCCCCTCCTCTCTCTCTCTGTGTGTGTGTGTGTGTGTGTGTGTGTGTGTGTGTGTGTGTGTGTAAGTCTCTCATTAGCCTGGAATTCCCACAGTGGACTAAGCCTGCTGGCTTGCCAGGGAGACCCGAGCATCCTCTCTCCACCTCACTCTTGCTAAGATTACAAGCACACACTACTCAGCTTATTTTATGTGTGTTCTAGGAATTGAACTTAGGACCTCATGCTTGCAAGGCAGATACCTTACTGATTGCACTCTTTCCTCAGCCTTGGGGAAATTATTCTTTTTGTCTAAAGATATTTACTAGGGCACTTCCACTCCGGAGCTCTTTTTTTTCCCCTTGTGTGAGATGCTGAAATCCCCAGTGGCAGAAAGGGGCTGGAAGCTGAGGTAGGGATATCAGGAACCTGCTTCTCCAAAGATCATGTGGCAAGGAGACAAGGAAGAAGGGGTTCTCTGTGTCTGTGGCTTTCCTTTCTGCCGTCTCTGGTACTGGGCTGGGTGCAGGACAGAGCAGGGTGACATGAACACTCATCTTTATCACAGACCATTATTGCAGTTGTCCTATTGGCTAGTATTGTTCATCTATTCCTGTGTCTAGTTTATACATGAAACTGTATTATATGTCTTTCTGTGCAAAATAACACAACATGAGTACACCTTGGTCTCAGCTGCAGTTTTAAGAATATGTTGGGGGTGATGGGTGGGTCCCCTTCTGATCCTGGGGAGTAGCTGTGGTAGAGTTTTATAGATGTGCCAAGTAAGGACTGAGAGAGTAAGAATTGGGAATCAGCTGATAAAAGTTCAGGTTGTATAGTACACACACACACACACACATGCACACACACATACACACACGTGCGCATGCAAGCACATACTTACACGTGAATAAGCAGAGGTGAGAGAGGCAGAGAGGAGGGAGAAGTGAGAGTGAGAAGCCAAGGCTCATTGACATGAGCAGTGTAACTATTTCTGGTCACAGTCACAGCACATTAAGGTCTTCTGAGGCAGAATTGGTCATGAAATCGATCAACATTGCATTTTGTGTTTGACTCTGGTTTACTGTGGACGGTTTTCTCCAGACATCCTGGGACGTGACTTTGCCCATGAACTGGCTGCTGCAGATCCTCCTGTACATTGCAGACCTAAGATTGACTCCCCCACAGTCTGTCATCTTGAAACCAGGGAGGAGTGCTTTGGAGTGATCCAGTTCTTCCCAGTTCTGGGCAATGCAGAGGCAGCAGCTGAGGATGGGGAATGTGTCCTACCCTCATCAAATGGCTTTCAAGTGGGGGAGATGCTGGGTTCTGACCATGATATTTGAAAGAAGAGACAGTGTGGGGGAGAGGTACTGAGACCAGGATTGACACCCCTGGATTTTATTCTAAGAAGGCTGGGTTGGGAGGGACAAGAAGAGAGGTGCCTGAGGGATTTAGCTGCCTTTGAGGGAGTCTGG
>JADRCD010193598.1:0-15625 GCA_019843815.1 Montemys delectorum
TGTGTGTGTGTGTGTGTGTGTGTCACAGGCACCATCATGTGCACATGGTTGTCAGAGACAACCTGTGGGAGTAGCGTCTCCTTTTCTACAACATAGGTCCCAGGGGTCAAACTTGACTCATCAGGTTTGATGTCTGTACCTGCTGCACCATGCCCTACCATCCCATTCTTAACTCCAGAACATACCTACAATCCTTAACTAATGGAACTGAGAGTTACACTAGTTTGGGGAGGGGGGCTCTTATTAACTTCTGTCGTATAAATGCACCCACTGTGTCAGTGTGAAACATCATGAAACAGGACATTTGGAAAGATCCCATGGTATTTAGCCCTGGGTAGTATCCTTCTACAGAGATACCAGGGCACAAACACAAGAACATAGATGTACCCTCACATTGATGTGATAGTATGGGTGAAATCTTGTGCAGAAAACAACCTCCTCTCCAGGTGCCATACCCTTCCACAGAGGGTCCTTTGGTGTGTTAAAGGCCATTCTAAAGGTTTTGTGATCAAGAGGGATTGGGGTCCCAAAAGGCCTGTGGAAAGGGATGGATGAGGTCTTGGCTGGGAGCCCAAGGCTTGTACTACATTGTGTCAGACAGTAACAGATCAAGGCTTAGTGGCTTTGGGGACCTTAGGAACACAACCTAACCCTTCTGCGCCTCAGTTTCTGTACCCGTTAAATGGGATATTTGGCAAATACTGCATTGTTTTTAAAGCACTCAGTCCCAAGCTGTGGTAGGAACTTACATTCAATAAATAATGGATACTTTAAACCATGTGAACTCCAAAATAAATAAAGCAGTTAATGTTTACCGAGGCCTGTTGCACACCAGGCTTTGGAAAAGCTCTTTGAACCCACAGTCTCATTTTGTGCTCACAAAACCTCAGGGGAGAAGTGTTAGTGGGTCCCTGTTTGTGCTTAGGGAACTGGGGCTTGAAGAACTTCTGTGATTTATTTGCTCAAGGTCTAGTGGCTTTTGGCTGTGGAGGGAGGAGATGGCCACTTTGGTCTGGTTCCAGGGACAGTGCTCTTCAGAGACAAGTGGTTCTGAGTACCTTCTCCCTCTGATGTCATCAGCCGGGCTGTCTTCAGGTTAACCTGATTATTCCTCAAATTCCCTCATTTCAGCCAATCAGCGGTGTGTGTATGTCTGTGTGTTTATGTGTGTGTATTTGTGTGCTTGTGTGTCTCTCTGTGTGTTTATGTGTGTATGTTTGTGTGTGTCTGTATGTGTTTATGTGTGTGTATGTATGCTTGTGTGTGTGCACATATGTGTGTGTGTACCTGTATGTGTTTGTATGTGTGTGTGGTGTGTGTATATGATAAGGTCATGTTACCTGTGAGAGGAAGAAACCAAGATGTGGACAGCCAAATGTTCGAATTTCCAAAAAAGAACTCCTGAGTATCTATGAACCTATTTCATAGGACGCTAGATGTAGAAAGGGACTTGGGACACGAATAAGAAAAAGAACAAGACTTTACCACACCCCAGAGCATACCACCATGAAATCTCCTCTACACGTGGAGGTTTTTCGAACCCACAGGAGAATGGAGAGGAGAGTGGTTCAAGGGGAAGACGTTTTGCAGGAGAGGTAAGATTGCTTGGGCAAAGCTCATCGAGAAGCAGTCTTCACCTTATTCTCTGTGCTCATCAACATGTACAGAAAGGTATATACATATGCGTAACTGTATACTCACTCTGGGAACCCACTGCTTTTTCTGTGTGTCCCTTCAGTCTCCATCACTCCATCTAGATCTTTGCACACATCTCCTTGAATGGTTAATTCCAGTATCCACATGCTAGAATGACAGCACAGAATCCCATAAGACACAGAAGCCACTCTGGGCAAGTCAGATAACAGAGTTATGCTAATGACTACCAATATGAAAGAGCAGTTGGAAGATGTCAGCTATTTTGCAATAGCTAATCCTCAGATGTATGTATATCCTTCCTTCAGCCTGACTTCCAAGGACACATTTTACTATTGGCTCATCTGTGGCTTTTGTCCAATGTTTTAGCAACTGTGACATCATTTCTGGGTGTGTGTGAACTCAGAGACTCTCAATAGCTCCATTTATTGAGAGGTGCTCATAGGCTCTAACCTGGTCTCAGCATCTGTGAGTCCTCGAGCCACCGTGTCAGCATTTGGAGCTATGGCTGTTGCAACTGTAAAAGAAGGATAATGAACACCTACATCCCAAAGTTGCCAAAAATGTAACGTGATAATGTGTTTAATGCCCTCAGAATGATTACTGGAATGTAATACGTACTTAGTATTTTAGACTTTTCTCTAAGCCCGTGACTTAAGCTTATGATGTGCAGTAAAAGTCAAGAGGGGATATCAATGGCTCCTGAAGGAGCCAAGATGTACAAAGAAAATGAATTACAGAACAAGGTTGACAAATTTCCGTACCTCCCAGGACTGTTACGTATGTGTTATGTGTCTTTCTGTGAATGTTTGGTTGATTCCCTTTTTTTGGGACTCAGTAGGGGCACAGCTAGACAGAATAACCAGTATTGGAAATCCAAAGAGGAAGCAAAAAAGCATCCTTTGAGTACTAGAGCTGTGGCTGGGTGGGAGAGAATGTCTTTTGCTTGCTGTAGTGTTCTATCATGGATAAGATCTGACCTAGAGTTTCTGTGATATTTTCTGGCTGGGAGGCATTGTTTAGGTTCAGAATTGTCACTGTCATAAAGTGTCTGTGGTTGACTTGGTAAAATGCTCGTCACCACAGAAGCAGGGGGACCTGGGTGTGAGTCTCAGTCCCCACCTAAAAAAGCCAAGTGTGGAGGAGGTGTATGCCTGCCATCCTAGCACTGGCAAGGCAGAGATAGGAGGATCCTTGGGGCTTGCTGGCCAGGTAGTTCAGTGTAACTGCTGAGCTCCAAGTTCAGTGAGAAATTGTCTCAAAAAATAAAACGGAGGCCGGGAAGATGACCCAGAGATCAAGAGCATTGGTTACACAAGCGTGGGGACCTGAGTTCAAATCCTTAGCAACTATGTAAAAGGCTGACTGCAAAATGGCTGTGTGCACGCCTATAACTCCAGAGCAGTGGAGGTAAAGACAGGAGGGTCACTGTGGCTTCCAGGCTGCCAGCCCAGCTTCAGGTCCAGTGAGGGACCCTGCCCCAAGAGAGGAAAGCATAGAATGTTTGCCCAGGACAACTGATCTCCTTCTCTGACTTCTGCACATGTGTGAAGACACAGCTATGTATATATTACACACATGCTACATACATACACCCCTCTCCTCAGACAAAATAGAAAGCAATTGAGAAAGATCTTCAACATCAACTTTGGCCCCAACACATATGTACCCCACATACACATATATATGTACACACTTGCATCCACACATTAAACAGCTACACACAAAAAGTTGCTGTACTTTATGGGAAAGCTTACTTTAAAACAATATGGGAAGTTAACATTTTTAAAACATGATCACAAAAGCCCTAGACCCTTAGCAGATATGTCAACTAACCTTACAGTGTATTTTCAAACTCAGTTTTATTATTTCACATACATTTGAACCTTTCCAATTTCAGTAGGAAAAAGAAAACCCTAACTTCAAATTTTAACGTTGAAATATATTAAACATATTTTTTTGTGTGTGAGCTTTTGCTAAGAAAGGACCACACTTGGCACATGTTGAATGAAGTGACCTGTGAGAACAGCTTACAGTGAACACAGTTTGAAAAGAAACCTGATGTAGTGTTTCAGATGCTGATGGCTGGCCGAATCACAAACCACCTCTGAATTCTGTTATCTACATGAACATTTTACTACCTGTTGGTTGAAGGTATTGACTAGGTTTACCAAGGACTTGTATGAGCTTCATCTGAGGAGGCAAACATCTATTCACCCCAGAGAAGAAACCAACAACAGACCAAAGAAATGATTCTGCCCAAGTGTAGCTTTGATCATAGGCAACTTATGAGCATCTGCGTTCCCGAAGAAAATGCTCCTCATAGGCATCCAGCACAAACAGATAATGCTCCTTCTAGAAGCCATGAGTTATTTAATAAAAATTCTGGTACTGGGTATGGGATAATTCCCTATAGATTGTGGGTTCAGGGAGGTCACAGAGGGTCCCCAAATAATCCAGGCTCTCGACATTGCTTTTATTTTTCGACCATGAGAATGCTGGTCAAACCCTCTTGCTGAGGACTCCACACACTTTGCTTGCAGGCCATAGAGAAATCAAGCTGGAAATGAGCTGAAAGCTTCCTTCTGGATAGTTCTGTACCTGTATTTTACAGACTTCTGGGGAAGAGACGTCATCCGTCGTCTTAGTAGTTGTGAATCCCATGAGATGTGGTGATGACCTGCCAACTACGATGTGCTCTCCGGTGCCACAGAGGCATGACTACTGTTGGGGTAACCAACCACTTTTTCATTGGATTTTAGGGCTGCTTCATGGGTGGGAATTCCCACTGGGTACTGTAAATCTGGTCAGCTTGTTTGCTAAACTGTCATGTGGTCAAACTGCCTTCTAAATACTCACGTTAATACCCATGCTGTGTGATGGGACATTAGTGGGTTTAATCTCGTGCAGGTCTATTGCATGACATCATAGCGCCTGAAAGTTCAAGAGGGCAACAGTCATGCCATTCCCAGAGGACAGTGTTCCACAATAGGGTCTCTCATGTGGTTTTAGTCAGATGGTGGCTGGGGCAGTTGTCGTTTGACCATCGTTTGACCATGCTTCTGGGTTGGACATTCATGCTGGCTCCCTTACAGAGTTGGTGGCTCTTGGTTGTTGGTTGGGAGTTCAGCTGGGTCTGTGGTCAACTGGAGTATCTAGATGTAGTTTGATATTCTTGTAGTGTGTGTGTGTGTGTGTGTGTGTGTGTGTGTGTGTGTTTGTGTGTTTGTGTGTGTGTGTGTGAGAGAGAATATAAATGAATATGAATGAATGAGAATTCATGAATTAGTATTTTAAGAGACTAAAGAGAGGGGCTGCAAAGTTTCCTATCACCCAGCCCCAGAAGGCACAGTGACTCTGCTGCTACACTGTCAGGTAGGATCTGGTCGGGATCTGCTGCTGGGGCAGAATGCTCAATGGCACTAATATTGGGAAGTGTGGTTCGCAAGCGCTAGGCTGCTTCATAAAAGCTGGCTTGTTTTCTTGGTTTCCTAGAACGAAACTCCTTGCTTGCGCATTTAGGTTTTGTGAGGTCCAAGGAACTCAGCTTGCATCTAGGAAATTCCAGAAAGTTATCCAACAAACAGCTTGTGTCTGTCAGCGGTAGGCATAACATTACCCTAGCTAGAAGAAGGTGCAGTGGTCATCTCCGCACTGCCCTGGAGGCATCTGCTGGATGCTCGACTTCCAGCTCACTGTTGGGGAAACATCATTTGAGCATAGTCTGGGTTCACTGAGAAGAGAGTGCACGTGTTCCGAGGAACCACAGGCTGCAATCGGGAACATAACTGTGTGTGGGGTACATGGGAGTGATCTTACCAGTGATCTTCACAGAGCAGCTCCGGTTCTCCTATTATGACGTTTTCCCTTATTTCTGTAGTTATTCCTGGCGCTATTTCAGTATCTGTGCAGTGTAACTGTGGGCTTTTCCCCCCACACCCCAGTCCTGAATAATGACTCAGAGGCTTATTATTTATGAATAAATGCCTAGGTCATAAGCTAGGCCTGTTCTCTGACTAGCTATTAACCCGTTTATATTCTTCTATGTCTGCCACAGGGCTGCTTATTTCTCAGTTTCATAAGTCCAACTTCCTCTGAGTCCAGGCAGGGAATCCCCTCACTATTTCCCAGCATTCCTCTCTCTCTCTCAGATGTACCACCTTCTTTTTTCTTTTTTTTTTTCCCCTTTGTTTTGTTTTGTTTTTTTCGAGACAGGGTATCTCTGTATAGCCCTGGCTGTCCTGAAACTCACTCTGTAGCCCAGGCTGGCCTTGAATTCAGAAATCTGCCTGTCTCTGCCTCCCAAATGCTGGGATTAAAGGCGTGCGCTGCCACTGCCTGGTGGTGTCCTACCTTGTATTTTACCCTTTCCTATAGATGATAGGCTTTTTATTGACAGGCGATGCTTCCACACAGTATACAAGAGATTATCCCTACAGTGAGGCTCTTGAAAAAAAAAATACAATGCTAGTTTGACTGGGAACCCCTGAGACCATGGATGTAAGAATGCATGTGGGTTATAAGAAACAAGAGGATTGTTTGCTAGATGTTCAGCCTTATCTCTTTGGATAAGGCATGGGAGGATTTGAGTCTGTATTTTTTTTTTTTTTTTTTTTTTTTTTAGATTTACTCACTCAGAAAATACTAGATCTCTTCTAAGTGCTTGGCATTGTTTCAGTCTCTAGAAATAGACCAGTGAGAAAAGCCTAAAGTTGCTGCACTGGAGTGAAAGCCTCTTGAGGTCACCACTGAACATCACCAGCAGGGGCAAGTGCAAATGATCTCTATGGAGAAGGAAGACGACTGGCAAATGTGACTGCCCTTCTCCACAGGGATGGGTTATTATAGTGCTTGGCCTTTAACTAAATGTATGGGCTAGAGAGATGCCTCAGTGGGAAGAGCACTTCCTGTTCTCACAGAGTCGTGTTCCCACGGTAGCTCACGGTTGTCCGTAAGTCCAGTGTCTGGAGACCCAGCACCCTTTTCTGGCCTGCACATGCAATGGGCCAGCAAGCAATGCACTAAATTTAGCCAGGCGGTGGTGGCGCACGCCCTTTTATCTCACTGGCAGACAGAGGCAGGCTGATTTTTGAGTTCTAGGCTAGCTGGTCTACAGAAGGAGTTCCAGGATAACCAGGGTTATACAGAGAAACCCTGCCTCAAAACAAACAAACAAACAAACAAACAAACAAAAAACCAAAAACCAAAAACCAAAATAACCAACCAACCCCCCCAACCCAAACAAACCCAAATCCCCATTTATCTCATATAATTCTTCTAAAAGAAAGACTAATAAGATGACTATGAAATGTATCTCAAATATAGAATTTCAAATTAGAGAAACAGGCCTTACTACCTATCCTGAAGGAGATTACTTACTGAGTTAATTTTTAATTTTCCAAAAAAATTATTATTTCTTAAACAATAGTTCCTTGGCGTTGAACTGGAGCCTTTGAAAGTTCGGCCTTAGAGCTCGGTTATGACCTCATACGATTGCATTGTTAAATAAGCTCAACATTTTTGGGTGTAACCGATTTAGCAAGTTAATGCTTGATGCCATTTATATAACGTGTTTCTCAGAGGAGCAAGACTGAACAGGGCTGGGAGGTGACAGCATGGCCATGGGATTTTAGATGGCCTGCGTTTAGTCACCCCAACGATTCTCATGCTCCAGTTCGGCTGCAGTATCTACAAATTCCTAAACAAGGGGCTTAAAAAAAAATCTTATCAAAGAAGGTACCTGCCATTGAGCCAAGCCCATTGAGTGTGAATAATTCAATTAAACTCCATTTTTCTAATCGGCATTCAACCTACATCATTAAGGACCTATCGTGTGCCAGGCAACACAGATAACACAGAGTGAGCTCACTCACTACCTGGAAGGGATGACTTCCCCTGGGACAAGGAGAGGTGGGGATCTGACAAGGGTGACTGAGGTGACATTAGGTTGCATGGTTGCTCCATTGAGGAAGGCTTGTCATGTTATATTTATTGAAAGTGGATTGCACTGGGGCGGAGTTCAGAGCAGCCTGTAGGAAAAAGCTGTGTAGGACAACTGGGCAGAAGGTCCTGAACTCTCTGACTAGCTTAGCCACTAGTAGGTCTGTGTGATCTTGGCCTGTCTGGCCTTCATTTACTTACTAATGCTAATGGAAGTAGGACATATAGGAAGACTCTCCAAATTTCTTTAAATTCTAAGTTAGTAATGTGATTTGTGCTTTAGGCTTTAAGAACATCCACACTTATTGAGGTTAGAAAGCTGAAGAATACCTAGGTTTATTGAGGTAAAAAGCTGAAATCCCTAGCAGTGGTTTTCTTATTAATCCTTACTGTTGAGTTGCTTTCTGATTCTGAAGCTGTTTTCCATGTATGTGTCTCTTGATCCTCAAAGAACAAAACCAAATCTGTAGAAGCCCTGGGCTTTAAAGCAGGGAAGTACTGTCCTCAGTTTCACAGGGACAGAAAGCATAGGGTTTGATTGGCAGAGCCTTAGGGTGGGACAGTTGCTTATGATTGGATTAAAACAGTTCTCTTTGAGGATGTTGAGAAAGTGATTTCCCTTTAGAGACCAGGTTGCAGGTTGCAAAGTTTTAAGGGGAGCAAAGAGAGCACAAAGCATTCAGGGTCACACAGGCTCTCCCTTCAGAATGTGATGTCAGTGAATTCGGGCACTGACACAAATTTAACACACGACAGCACCCCAGCTCTATGGGGGCTGAAGTGTCTGTGAACTCTTGAAGCAGATAGGGGAACTTGCTCTTTTGCCAAACACATTACTGAATCAGTTCCCAACCTGAAAGACTAAGGTTTGGAAACTACGGAACCCTACCAGATGCTGAGTGAGGCCCAGCTCGAGTCAAGAGTTTGATCTCATTCAAGGTCTATACCATTTCCACATCTCCTTCCTTCCCAAGAGCCTTCCTCACCAGTCATGGCCCCAGGTCAGGCCTTTGAGGTTCCTTTTCAGACAGCTCATCAGGCTGGGGTGGTGGAACATGCCTGTTATCCCAGACTGGATAAGTAGAGGTGGGAATGCTGAGAGTTCAAGGCTAGCCTTGGCTACAAAGTAGAGTTTGAGGTCAGACTGAGCCATATGAGACCCCGTCTCAAACAAAATAAGGCAAACAAATAGATATTGTATCAGTTGGTCACAACTTCTGGGTCACCTGAGTTGGTATTTGTATGTAGGTTTTGTTTTTTTGATACCGTTTTCCTTGTTCAACTTCTACTGCAATTTACTTAAAACATTTACACAATTTCTTAACATTTATTTTTAATCAACAAATATGAATCTCATATATTTAAGCCGTGTAATAAACGAGCTGAACAAGATCCAGCAGAATGCTCCCATGGCATTCTGATCAAGCAGAAGAAAGAACTGGTGCGCTCAGAGATAGCATTTGAAGTGATGCAGATAATTTCTGCAGAGAGAAGAAAAGAATGAAGACAGCTTAAGGGATTTATGGGGTGTCAAGAGAGCTAACAGCTGTGAAGCACACAATTTAGAAGCACGTCAGAAAGAGATGGCCCATTTAAAGAAACAGGGACTTAAAGTTTTTCACATCTTGGGAAAGATATGATTGTTCAGGTGCTAGAAAGTGTTCACAGGGACTTTTTACCTAGGGAAGGAAAGGAGGAAGGAAAGAAGGAAGGAAGGAAGGTGGCTTAAAACGGAGCTAGTGACCACCACCAAGAGCCGGTGACCACTTCACCAAGTTTTCAGCTTGGTTCTGCTTTCATTCTTCATCTCTCAGTCCGTTGAATTCAAAGGGAGCTCCAGCATCTCCGTATCTCCCTGGCTGCCATTCCTCGGGTAAGCAGTCTCTTCTCTAGCAATGTGAGCAGAAGCTGGCCCGAGATGACCCCTGCTGCAAGGAAATAGGCTTTGATTTTTTGGCCTTGGGCACAGGGATGAAGTGCTGATGGGGCAGGGGTGGGGATGGGGGTTTCGGGGAGGACATTGAGGAGCAGGCGACTCCCAGTAGGAAACTGGAATGACCTTCTGGGAATGCTGACTTCTGCCAGGCGAAACTAATCTATGCCTTACATCATCAAAACCCAGATTACTCAGCATTAATGTATGTACTAGTGAGAAGCAAGCTTCCCTAGGCTATTTGGGACCTCAACATGTGCCTGAAGATGTGTCCACTTCCAGAGAGTTTGTTTTGTGGTGCCTCTTTCTGTCTCCTTGTGGGCCACATGTGTCTATTTAGGAGGTCTGCCATACCCCCCCCCCCCCCCAGGCCATAGGCATTTCACCATCCAGGTTCTTCTGCTCAGCAGAGACAAGGAGAGACCTCTCAGTAGCAAAGACAAGAGAGATTGGAAAGGAAGGAGAGGGAGGGGGAGGGAGGGAGAGTAGTTAAAACCAGCCCTATATATAGAACATATGATGTAATTCCACTTTAGTACAGCCTAGTCAGAGTAGAGAGTAGAAACCAGAAGGCCAGCACAAGGTGCAGTTGGAAAATCCCTTTTAGTTTACATCTATACTTTTACAACAGTGGGAAGGTATGTCTTACGTTGGTTTCAAAAAGAGTACTTATTTAAAATTCCCCTGGATCACCCTATAGATAGGCCCAAGGTACACAAAGACCCAAGGGAGGGAAGAGCTGAATGGGAAGTTCACATAAGCAAGTCATTGTCAATGCAGATTTGGGACCAGGACCAGCATCTTCCGCTTTAAAGGGTGCGCATTCTACTTTCCGGAGGGGATGGAAACTTTTGAAAGGTCAGGTCTATTTGGAGGACTAGGTCACTGAGGGTGTGGTGTCAAAGGGGATTGTTACACACGGGTTTCTTCCTTTCTTCCTTCTGCTTCCTGGTCAATTCGAGATGAACAGTTCCACACAGTACACGCCCATCAAGACACTGTGCTTTACCATATACCCTAACGCAACAGTGTCAGTCCAACAAGGATTGGAGGAGCCTCCAAAACTGGGAGCTCCACTTAATCTTTTTAAGTTGACTATCTCAAGCATTGTGTTATAGTAACAGAAAGCCATTTAAGCCAACCTCCTGAAACAACCTGTCACCTGGTCCCAACAGAACAACTCATTTTTATCTTAAAAGTATACGGAACAATCTCCATGAACATATAATGCATCTTCATAGTTCCTGAATCAAAATTAAACAGAAAAATCTTTTAACTCCTTCTTCTCTCTGTTTTCTGTATTCATAGGCAGCATATTTTTTTTATTAGTTTGTGTGTGTGTGTGTGTGTGTGTGTGTGTGTGTGTGTGTGTGCATTTTCCAGGAAGATTTCTACATATACAAACTACCTCTGACATACTTTCCCACTGTTTGGAAAGTATAGAATTCTGTCTATTCTGTTTTTAATATTTTTTTTTAACATTTATTTATTTGTATGTGTGTGAGTGAGTGCACATGTCACTGTGCTTGTATGGAGGTTCAAAGACAACTTGCAGGAGTCAGTTGCACTTTGTTCACTTCTGGATGACACCAGATTCTCAGGCTTGGTAGGAAGTCCCTGCATTCACTGAACCACCCTGTCAGGTCTCCATACTCTTTGTAACCCTTGGATCATCATCTCTGTTGAGTAAAACATACTTTAAGTGAAAAAAAATCCTTATAAATTATTTTATTATGTGTGTGTGTGTGTGTGTGTGTGTGTGTGTGTGTAGAGAGAGAGAGAGAGAGAAAGAGAGAGTACTCGTATGCCAATGGTATGTGTATGAACACCAAAGGACAACTTGTAGGAGTTGGTTCTTTACTTCCACCATGTGGGTCCTGAGAATTGAATTCAGGTTGTCAGGTTTCGTGGCAAGCACCTTTCCTCAGTGAGCCACTGTGCCAGCCCACTAATTAGTTTTTATAGCTGCAAAGTTTTCCAAGGTGGTGTAGTAGTGAAGTGTGAGGAAGAAGAAAGGCCTCCTCCACCTGCTTCCTCTTGGCTGGGATCCTCAGGAGCCAACAGGACCACGGACAAAGTGAGCAGTGTGCTCTCTCGAAAGGACACTTCATTATTGCTCCTTACGTAGTTAACAAATATTATTAATTATTATTACTGATTTACTCATCGCAGTTATAGCTTTGGCTTGAGTTGACTTGAAGCTTTGGCTTATGTAGATAGAACTTTGAAATCACTATTAACAAACATGGTTCGTGGGAGCCCTAGAGGCACACAGAGCCATCCAGTTCCCTTAATGTGCTGGTGCCAAAAGACATATACCAGCATAACACCTGAGGACAGGAGCCAGGCCTGGGGTAAGGTAAAGGACCTCCTCCACTGAGCTCGTGGTAAACAACTCATTGTCTACCTCAGTGCTTCCCTTTTACTTGGACTCTAACTGCTTTATGTTGCCTGCCTGGGCTGGGGAGTGGAAGTAACTATGCTTAGAGGGCCTGTGGGACTGTGTTTGTGCGTTGCTCTGGTTGGTTATAGGATTTTTGGACAAACATTGGTGGAAGGTTCTAGATCTGCATGTCCCCTCCTGGTGTCTCTTGTCTGACCTCAGGAGGCTGGTCACCTTTGGGGTGATAAAGTGTGACAAAAATCTGCCCAAGAAAAGCAATGACCTCATCCTACTGAGCGGCAGGAATTCTCCTGCCAGCCTGCTACACCTAAAATGGGCTGTCCTGCCCAGAGGCAAGGGCGAGGAGAGGCAGGAACCAGGGAGACAGTCTTCACAGGGTATCTGTGTGTAACATTCATGAGCCTTTAGGCCTGCCCACACTGCCCTTTCTGTTCTGGGCAATTGCCTGACTACCAATGCCGGAAAATCCTCTTTACTCTTTAGAGCGAACTTAACACCATTTCCCTCTGCATCTATAGCTTTCTCCTCTTCCTTTCCATGGTGCTCAGTTTCTCCTCCCCCACTAGTTTCTGCACCAGATGCAAATATGTTAAACCACTCATTCCTCCTTAGCTATTTACTGAGCACCTACTATGTACCAGGGCTAGTTGATGATGTCAAGGCTTACAGCACATGATTAACATTTTAAAATTAATATTGGCTCTGACTAAGAAAGAAAGGATCACATGGTAGTTTTGGAGTGGGGTATAGATGTAGCAGGTTAGATAGGTCAGTCAGGGGCAGCCAGCTGAGGAGGTAAAATCCAAGCTAAGCTATGAAAGGCAAGGTGAACCCAGCTGTATATAAGCAAGAGAAAGGGCATTCCAGGCTGGGAGGAGAGCAGGTACCGAGCAGGCTCAGTGTTTGAGAAATGGGAAAGGGGCTAGGAACAGAATAGAGAGGGTGGGTAGGAAAGAGTGAAGTCAGCAGGACTCTGAGGGTCTTGTGTGTAATGTAGGGAGTTTTATGTCTAGAAGCCACTGGACTAGCCACTGTTAGGCAGGGGAAAGTGAGCCCTGACTGGAATTAACTCAGTCAAATAGGATTGAAAGCAAGGTGCTGAGACCAAAAGAGGTCAGACATGCCTCTGGACTTATGTGTGCCCTAATAGATGTATTGTCCCTTACTGGAGCCACTGCCCCCAGATATGGCCTGTTAGAGGTGTTGGTGGTCCCTTAAGTGTAGCCTAAGTACAAGGCCTATGTGGTGGTTTGAATACGCTTGACCCCTGGGAAGTGGCACTATTAAGAGGTATGGCCTTGTGGGAGTGAGCATGGTCTTGTTGGAGGAAGAACGTCACTGTGGGGGTGGGCTTTGAGGTCCCATACTCAATTTCTGCCCAGTGTGGAAGAGATCCTTCTGCTGGTTGCCTGCAAAAGCCAATCTCCTGTTGCTGCCTTTGGATTAAGATGTAGAACTTTCAGCTCCTCCAGCCCCACATCTGCCTGCACGCTGCCATGCTTCCTTAAAATGATCATAATGGACTGAACCTCTGGAACTTGTAAGCTAGCCCCAATTAAATGTTTGCCTTTATAAGAGTTGCCTTGGTCATGGTGTTTCTTCATAGCAATGGAACACTGACTAAGGCAATTTCATTTTCACTTTGCATATTATCTCATTCATTCTGTCATAGAGGACACGATCCATGCCCCCCCCCCATGGCCACTGAATTCAAACACGGAGATGCTGAACATCTAGAAATGTGTCAAGAATACAGATTCTGGAGGCTACTCAGGGCCTGCCATTAAGAACCTGCACTTTATTAAAACCCTCAGTTGATCTGTATTTGTTTAATGTTGAAAAGGACTGGGCTGAAAGTGATTAGAGTAAAAGACTCCTGGTAACCTAATAAAGAAGTAATGAGGGCAGGTGCCCATGCAATAACCTGTATCCCCACACTAATAGATTCCTATACTTGAGGATCTCAGCAGTTTAATATGAATGCACACCATCTGGGATTAAACACAGATTCTGATTCAGTTCTTTGGAATGGGACTCTAAATTCTGCATGCCTAATAAGGTGCCATGAACACTGCTGGTCTAAGGTGCTGAACCCTGCATGATTACTGACCCATGTGCAGATTTGATCGCCATGGCTACCCTGTTTGTGACCCTCCTACAGCTGAGGGCTGATTCTTCAGACCCCACCTTGCCACAGATAGCCACACCTCTCTGCCCACCTCCTGCTAATTGCTACCCCTCTCTCCAAGTTTCAGTTACACCGGAAGTCCCGCCTCCAGAGGCTGAAGATGAAGCTGCTGATTGGGCCAAGTTGCTGACAAACTTGGGGGAGGGGTTTTGCTTTACCTATCTACCCGTTTGCTTGTAACAAGGGAATTCAATGAATGATGGCGGACTGAAAGCACACCACGTGTTGGTCTAATTTTTTCAAACCCTTCCCAAATTTCCGGTACCCTTAATTATTTAGGCCCTTTGACTCCCATTCCAGACGACCCATTCGTATGAGTGGCTGCAGTCAGCCACACTGTTGTTAGCCGTTTATCCACACTTTGAGGACACGTGGACAGGACTTAGCTTACTTCTGAGTTGTGTCACTCTAGGTGGGCATGTGGACTTCCATCCTTAGCTATAAAAAGGGAGTAGCTTCTCTTCCAAGATTGCTCAGGCAGAGTAGGACACTGTGGTATCGTGTACTTGGCACACAGCGGGTACCTAACCCTTGGTAGCTTGTTTTCAGAATTTGCATCAGCTTTCATTCCTAAAATTTGGAATTCTTTCTACCAGGCCTATGAAAATCAGGAGTTGGCTCAGTCAGTAGAGAAGGTTGGTAATTACACTGCTTGACACTAATTGAATATGGGTGGAGTTGGTTGATGCAGTTCCCTCGGAAGTTGATTCCTACTCCGACAGCTACATTTCTATATCTGGAGCTGGTTACTCATCAGAGCATCCCCTTCCTCAGAGGCTGAGACTCAGATGTGCCTTTCGGTGTCTAACCTTTTCGTTCCAGATCATGAGTTCATGCGGCCTATCTGTTCATGAGCCCTTAGGTTTAATTGCAAAGACCACAGTGCACATTCCAGTTTAGTCATGGCTTCTCCTGGAGGTGCCTAGGTCCCTAGCTGGCCTTGGTGACATGGGAGTGACCAAATTTTCAGGTCACTATGGCCACTGAATTCAAACACAGAGAGCACATAAAATACTTCTTGATCACTTCAGATTCAGATCTGGATATTGGCTTTCTGGAAAGTGCTAGAAATCCTAGGGACAGACTCAGCCAGCCTCTGGATCCTTATTAGAAACAATTGGTATAGCCTTTAATGATTTACAAGGCACTTAGTTTTATTTTGTGGTCTTGCAAAAGACATAAAACAGATGTCACACAAATTGTACACGAGGATATTAAAGGGATTAAATAGCTGACCCCCGTTCCTCCTTAGGAACCGCCTTCTGACTCTACCTCAGTGTTTATTCACTCAGCCTCTGTTTGCCAGACAGCTGGTCTGGCCTTGAGACTGATCTGCTGAGGGAGAGCAGACCCGTCCTTTCTTCAGGGAGCCTGCTTTCTGTCGAGGAAGACAGACGTTAAGCAGATAATCACCCAGATAAATAGGGGAGAGCTGCTGGAGTGAGAGCAGAGAGGAAGAAAGAGAGAGAGAGAGAGAGAGAGAGAGAGAGAGAGAGAGAGAGAGAGA
>JADRCD010193599.1:0-30604 GCA_019843815.1 Montemys delectorum
TGTCTGTCTGTCTGTCTGTCTGTCTGTCTGTCTGTCTGTCTCTGTATATGTGTATAAAATAAAAGAATGAGGGAAAACACAGTTTATTCATTCATTCATTCATTTAATGTGTTGGTGTGTAGCTATCTTTGGCTCCTTTGTGTGTTCTTTCTTTCACCCTTCTCCACCTCTTTTTTCTACCCTTTTAGCTCCGTAACACTAGATAGGTGATTAAAAAAGATAGTGTGGGAAGGGATAACACAATACGTAAATTACTTCCTGTTGATTAGTTGCATCAAGTTCCTTGGATCAAGTTTGATCCTCACAGCCAAAATATCTAATTTTTTCTTCTTTCTTCTTTGTGCATGACTACTTAAACAAACCACTACTAAAAGCAACCAACAAACAACCCACACCACCTCTGGGGCCACAGCATTGTTATACCCTATGAAAAGTCTCCAGAATGTCAAACATCACAGAGACTATCTTCAGGTGGCAGAACCATGCCTGTGCTAGAGCACGAGGCAAATCATAATCAGGTACTACAGACTATCTGAAGTAGCCCTATATTCCAACACCTGGGCAAAAAAAAATGAAAACATAATATTATAATTATAATATAAAATATAATATAAAACATATTATTCTGTGTTTTTTAAAGAAGCCAAAATTCTCACTACCTATGTGTGTGGCCCAGAGTGTTGAATCTATACCATGTGTGTGCAGAAGCCTGTGGAGGTCAGTGGCAGGAAACAGAAGTTACTGTCAGTTATGAGCTTCTTGTGGATGCTGAGAACCAAACCTGGGCCCTCGGCAACCGTAGTAACTCTTCACCTTCTTCAGTCATTTCTCCAGCCCTAGCTCACCTCTTTTAAACAATCCATCCTCTTGGAAACTAACCTTCTCCTGGGACATGCAATTCATCCTCCAAGCTTAGCCATCATTAGTTCCCTCATAGGATTGTCCTGATCCAGTCACTCCAACAAGAACCCTACTCTTCAAGGTCTCAAGCCCCTTATATACTGTTAAATGTGAGAATTTGCCTCAGTATGAGTCTTCAGCTCACAGCACTCCTTAGATGCTTTGGGGTATGTATTCTGCTAGAGTTCTTTTCTCTTCCTGGAATTAGTGAATACAAAGAGAACATCCAGATGTTCATAACATGCACTCCAATTCCTGCCACGATACTTGTTCTCACTACACTCAACTCTTTTCCTAGTTATTAACCATTTCTTCTACTTGGGGATGTACCTTAGTGATGGAGCCGTTGCCTAGCATGCCAAAGGCCTTGGGCTCCATCCACATTGCAAACAACAGCAAGGAATTCTTCAGCGAATCTCAGCCAGTCACTTTAGAGTACATCCTTTGTCATGAAAGCATTCATTGCAAACCTGATTAAGTTGCAAACTCCTTGTAGACAGGAACCATGTCTACTTTGACATTGTGTGCCAGAAAAGTACTGATCCAGTTTATTACTGTTGAGTCCTGACAAACAAACCCAAACCTTAACATCTTAGGAAATGACAAGTAGTCAAGGATTGTCTGATGGCCTTATTGTGGAATGCACTGTCTTTTAGAGAAGGGGGACACCATGATGCAGAGTGACACTCCTTCCTTTTCAAACTCTTATATCACAATGACTTGGCTCCATCGTAATTAATCTTGTGTGGCAATGCAGTGACGATGAGATGATTTCTCTAGAGGATCTATGCTAATACTATTAAAATGCTCTTACAATGTCAGAATGATTGCCGCAGAGCACGCAGGGACTGTGCTTATGTGATTATGATATTATAGCAACGGGCGATTACCATAGGAAACTACTAATTCAACCCTGCAGGGACTTGCATTATGAAGCCATTATAACATGAGATTATAATGACACAATAACTTGGATGCACATTCGTGATGTGAAAACTAAAAGCTAATTGGAATGCAAGTACCATTTCCATTAAATTGTAATTAAACACTGAGAGCAATGCTTGTTTAAATTTGAGATGGAGACATACAATTCAGAAAGGAAAACTGCAGGCTTTTTTTTTTATTTAAAAAAAGCATGTTGAGCATAAGCTTAAAAAATGTTTAGGAGCTGTTTTCAGCAGTATCTCTTAGTACTAACTGCATGGAGTGGCTTCTCAGAAAGTATCATCAAGAACTGGGACCAAGCATCCACTCCAAGGTACTGGCTCCAGTTGCTGTGGTGTCACCACCAGCCATTCACATTCCCAACTTCCTTGTTTCATTTTTCCTGTGGACACCATGCTTCATTTTGCCACGTAGAAGAGAGTGAAGCAATCTATTTTTTTTCATAGAAAATTACATGTGTGCATATGTACATCTGTATATGAACCTCAAAATTAACCCATGTTTGCTTGTTTATTTATACGTATTATTTTGTGATCCTGGGGGTTGAACCCAGGATCTCATGCATGCTAGGTAGGTGATCTCTAACCCCAAAATAAACTATGTTTGAGAGAGGTGAGATAAGAACAAAGGAGAAAAGGAGTTGTTTGTTTGTTTGTTTGTTTGTTTGTTTGTTTGTTTGATTGCTTTTTAAAAATCCCATCCTGAGGATGGATGGATGGCTTAGTGGTTAAGACTACTGACTGTACTTCCAGAGAATCCAAGTTCAATTCCCAGCACCCACATGGCAGCTCACAACTGTAACTCCAAGATCTGACACCTTCACACAGACATACACACAGACAAAACACTAATGTACATAAAATAAATACATTTTTTAAATAAACGAAGCTCGAGATTGTATCTCAGTACTACAGTGTAAGCTAAGCTGGGAAATTGGTCTCCTGATTTTCTGGAGCTAAGGACTGAACCCAGGACCTTCTGCTTCTGAGACAAGTGCTCTCCCATTGAGCTAAGTACCCAACCTCTAAATAATTGTCTTTCTTAAAAAATCAACCCCTGATGATGACTCTCACTCACCCTGCCACTGGAGATGGAACCCAGGAATTTTTGCATGCTAGATATGCATTTTATGCAGACATTCCCTTACAGCCATGTTTTCTATGCCCAAAATCCTCAACTTTGTTCAAAAATTTGCATTTGTAACACTTTTATAATATAATTATTTATTCCTTCCCACCCTTTCATGTTATGAAGTCTATTTCTTATCCAAGAGAATCCAGTCAATAGGTTCTTGTTTGTTTTGTTTTTTAAAGGTCAGCTCAAGCTAGACAATTTTGCATGTCACCTGGGAAGCCATATTTTACTATTAGCAAATGATTTTTTGGTGGAGATTCTGCTCCGTTATAGGAGAAATCCAAGGCAGATTCTTCAGGGTGCATCAGCAACAACAAAGATGCTTACTTAAATCTACCAAAGGTACTTACTTAACACTGCCTCCTGCCTGGCAATGGCATCTGTGAGGAGGCACTGACTTCTAATCTGGCCTCAACCCATACTTGTTACATGGCTTAGGTAAACACAAAACTGGAATACGGAAAAACGGGAAAATTGAGGAGCTCCGAAGCCTCTCAGATGCGCAGCTGTATTAGCTTGTTCCGATGTTCTAAGGACATTGAGATGTTTCCCGCTACTCATTCCTAATTATGACTCCAACCGGTTATTGCTTCTCGGTTTAAGTATAGTTGAGATGGGCTTTTGTTGTTAAACGTTTAGTTTGCACTTAGCTATGCTGTATGCTTTAGGGTTATTTTTATTATTGCTTCTTGCAACAACCAAATTAAGTAGGTGAGTCTAAATTACTAGAGTCCCTGTTTTTATAATTAGGAAAAGGCTAAGATGGCTATCCAGCGGGTGCTTCATGGCACTCCAAGAGTGCTCCGGTTGGGGTTTGACTGTCATAGCAGTGTTTCTACAACAATAAATGGTATTTTCTTTCAAGTAGCACTTCCATATTAAAGAAGACCATGGGAACTCATTGTGACATATGTTCCTAAGGCTTCATAAAAAAAGATTCCAAGTCTGAGAGGCCGAGAGACTTGTTTCTGGTTTAGATTACTGGATCTTTGTAAGAGCAAGGATCCAGTTTTCATATATGTAAATACCCTCATAGTCCCTTTCAGCTTAAAAACTCGCACATAACATTTAAGGTTGATTGAAACTTAGACACCATCATTGTAAACAAAGATTTTTTTAATACATAATAAAATATCCAATATTTTTGTTACTTTAAAATCATTGATCTAAATTCAAAACCATACTTTGCTTGGATGGCATTTCAGCATCTGACATGTTTTGGCAGTGGATTTGTGATTTGACTTAAAATAACTTTTTTTTTATTCAAAAAATATAGTAAAATTCTTAAAGCTACAGACATAAATCAAACCCAAAAAAGAGATTAAAATTATAGTCCTTAGGTATTTTGATGATTTTAATAAAGTGTATTACAAGCTGTAACTAAAGAAACTTTCTCTTTAGCAATTAAGAATATAGCTAAATAATTATGTTCAGTAATAGGATTAATAAATATATGAGTTTACAACATCTTAGGAAGCAGTAATAAAAATGCACAAGATAAAATATTGTGCTCAACAAACCTTTCAAGATTTGTGCGTGCGTGTGTGCACGTGTGTGTGAGTGTGTCTCTGTGTATATGTGTGTGTGTGTGTGTGTGTGTGTTTGTGTCTGTGGGTATATCTTGTGTGTGTGTGCATGCATGCATGTGCCTCTGTGTGTATACGAGTGTGTATGTCTTATGTCTGTGCATGTGTCTCTATGCGTTTCTGTGTGTGTGTGTGTGCACATGTGTGTATATGTGTATGTGTTCTTGTGTGTGCACGTGCGCATGCACTCATGCACTACATTCATGCAGTGCCTGGGGGAACAGAAGAGGGTACTGGGTTCCCTGACTGGAGTTACAGGTGGTTGTAAGTCACTAAGCATAGATGCTGGGAACCAGACTCTGGTCTTCTTGAGAAACAGGGAAGCATTCTTAACTGCCGGGCCATCTCTACCCCATAGACAAACCTTTCTAAGAGACTTGGTGTCCTTTATATTTATGGGGAATAGCTCACAATTTTCTCTTGGGACATTACGGGGAGCATTGGATTCAGTGAATCCATTGGTTTGATAAAGCAGTTAAGGTCCTTAATTTTCTTCATAAGACACTGAGTTGATTTATACAAGATTACATATGACAATTGCACATAAGTGTGCTCTTCAAGCCTGAATTAAGGTCAGCCCCAGCATAGCAGTGGAAGAGGTACTAGGAAGGACTTGTTCAGTTTTGTAGTCTGCAATACACCGTGTTTCTGTTGCTACAGCAAAGTACATGAAAGTGGGTGATTTGCACAGAAAATAAATCTACATAGCTTGTAGTTTTGGAGGTTCAATAGCAGGACCCCAAATCTGCTTGGTTTGAATGTGAGTCCCCATGACTGTTACATTATCATGTGTCCTGTCATGACATCATTGTAACTGGGGAAGATTCCTAGTGAGAGAGAAAACCAGAGAGACTAGGAAGGCACCAGGTTTACTCATTGAAACACCCATCACATACCAACTAACCTACATCCTAAGAGAACTCCCCGCAATGAGCCAAGTATTTCCACTGGGCTCCATCTCTTTCAGGCCTTGCTACTTCTCACAGTGGGACCAGGTTCCCAATTGATGAACTATTGGGGGATGTATTTAAACCATAGCCAAACCATGCCATAGTCTTTCTCATATCTAGCCTTACAATCTGCAGTGCTTTTGCAACAAAAACTAACTCTACCCCAAATACATCCCTTGGGACTGGAGAGTACACATTCATCTCCCTGGAGCTGAAGTTAACATGAGATACAGGGAGGATAAGAACTTCTCTAGACAGATGTAGCCATACAAGCTACCTATGCTGCATAGTCTTGGTTGACAAGTTGACTGGATTGAAGATTGTTTTAGTGGTGGGTAGAGCATCCTGCTAGGGGTGTCTGCATGGGCCTTTTGGGTAATGAAACAACTTAAGGACTTTGACATAGTAAGTGGATTGATTCCTTGTTGGATTCCTACTATAATGGTATTAATGGGTGGTGGTAAAGTGTAGGACATGGATCCCAATGGGAAAAAGTTACAATGTGCCCTGCTTTGTTCATGCTCCCACCTCTTCAATGCAATGTGCCGCGTGTTCTGCCCTGATGATGACCTAAGTGGACAGGACCAGGAAACCATGGAGGGAGTCCTCTGAAATCAGGAGTCAAAATGAATCTCCACTCCTGTAAATTCTTCATACTGAAAAAAAAGGGGGGGGGGAAGTACTGTACTTAGAAACTGTACTTAAGACAGTTTCTATAAGCAATTAATCAAAGCTGATAGGGTGTGTACCACATGTTGGGATTCATAGTCTGTGTTTCTTTTCCAAGAGCAAAATCACGTCTATTCTCTTTGGCACACATTTTAGGTCTTTATTAATAAATGTTGGTCGACTCTCAAAAGACAAGCCTCACAGGTCATGCTTGTGATACTATTTTTGGAGGTCTCCCAGGGGATGCTGCCAGAGCCTGCAGCAGCAGTGTGCTCTGCCTTGAGTGAAAATGGACTGTAGCTCCTCACCCTTGTCTGAACGAGAACTCCATTTCCTCACTGCCGAAATGGGGGCAATAATAAGAGGGTTTCATCTCAAAGCACATCCTGTGGTCTAGTCTTCCACTCTTGGGTACTTTTCCATGACTCACCTTCGTCCCTGGCCTGCTTGCCCTGAACATTAGGAGAGTTAATTAAAGTGTACAGGAGTGTATCAAGCTCTTCAGGGAAACCCCTGAAATTAATATTGTAAATAACTGTTTTGATGCTCAGTAAGCTCTTAAAGGCAATGAAACTCACTTTGTAGAAAGCTGGGGCTATAATATAGTTTTATGAAAATACACTCATTCATCCAATGCTGTATTAATGAGTGGGTTTTCAGTTCAGAGTTGAGTCACTTAGAACCCTGAATTCAAAGTTGAATTACTAGGAACTTTCTGGCCATTCTAAGTGACTTATCTTTTGCCATCACTAAGTAACATGTTTCAAAGATCACTTAAGCAGCCACGTAATGCTGGTTTGAGTCAGCTTTTAAGACTTAGCAGTTTGTTCTTATATAATAATAATTTTGACACTTTTCTATGTTACTGGAAAAAGAAGAGGGTGCCCATACAAGCTGGTGTGTACCCTGAAATGTTGCCCTCGAGGTACAAGGCAAATAGGTTAGTGTCTTTTCCTAACTTGCCACTCCAGCCTTCTTCTCTCCAGTATTCAGTCTGTACCCTATATTGCCTATTTGGTTGTCATTCCAACACAGGCCTCATCTTTGGGCCATGCCCATGGGTCATTGGTTTTCATAATGAACCAGGCATGCAGTCCATGTGTGAGGCCTTCCAGGCTGATTGCAAATCCCAATGTACCTTTTTACGCTCATGCCAGGTCCCTCTTCCTACTCATGGAAGCCTTTTGGTGCCTCTCACGTTGGTGATTGTTGGCCAGGCACACCCAGCAGGGAATCTGGCTTGCACCTCCTTCCTGATGTCACCATACAGCAACATTTCATAAATGTCTTATTAATATAAACAACCAACTAACTTTTCATTGTTGTTTGTCATGTGCCAGCACTGTGCCATAGATTCCGTGGCTTCTTAACAGTAAGATTATCACTTTCATCTTCATTTTCCTTAATATCATCCATTGGACATGGCAGATCCACAGCAAACATCTGCTCCATGGAGTTAAAATGTATTCAGGTAAAAATTGTTAAGTGTCTAGAAATCCTGGGTTCCTCATGTTGTCTTCCTAGATGCTCTGAACTTAGGTGTCAAGGTATCTGCTACCAATTATAGCAAGACCTCCTACTGTCTTACGACTAGCAATGGCTGATAATAAGCCTGCAAAGACAACATAATACTAAAGAGAGCGTATGCCTAAAATACACACCATTGGAATGGAACTGACAGATAGTAAATATAAAACTAAATATCAGCTCTTTGCTTATTAATTGCTTATTAGTTATCAATCACTTATAGCTCAGCACTGGCATCTACAGATCCAAGAGCAAGAATGGACTTCTGGTAGTTAGCAAAGTAGAGCTAATTTCAAGTCTCTCCCTCGCATTGAGCATGCCATGATGTTTGTCTAACAGTTGTCTAATGAGAAAGCAGACAAGCTCCCAGATCAAGAGATCAAGGGCTTGAAGAAGGATGTCAGGGTCTCTAAGGCTCCCAACTATGTCTCTTAGACGTTTTTCCTCTATAACTATGATGGTTTTTTTTTTCTTTTTGCATCAAACTGGCTCAGCCTGACTACCTGAAACCATGTAGCTGGCACTGATTCTTTATTAAACTCTAAATCAGCTAAACAGAGTAGCAAATCTCAAGCCTTTTCAATCTCATCTTCAAATTACAGGATGTGGGAAGAGTTTGTAGGGAGTATCTTTTAATACACAGCTGTGCAGTTGAATCTATGATTCACAGAAAACTTTCAAAATTAAACTGCTCAAAAAAAAAAACATACTAGTGTGCATGGTTTGGGTTCAATACATTGAAAAACATCAATCTAGGGATATTTGGGAGATGGCTCAATCAGTACAGTGCTTGCTATGGAAACATGAGGTCCCAAGTTCAAACTCTAACACTCACATAAAGCAGCCAGACATGGTAGCACAGAAGGGCTGGGAAGGTAGAGACAGACAGATCCCCAAGGCTTACTGGCTAGCCAGTCGGGTCCAGTTAAGTCTCAGGTTCACTGAGAGACCCTGTCACAAAGGCTAAGGTAGAAAATGATAGAGAAATGTAGCTGTCCAGCAGCCATGGATGAACTGGGTTACTTGAAAGGGAGGCTAGAAATCAAAAAGGACAGGTAGGCAAGAGAAGGATGAAGCCAAGACAAAGGTTTCTGATCAAGGCTCAAAGGTTAATTTTCAGCTCTGCATTTATATAGGGAAAACCCTCTAGGTCAGCTAGGTTGGCGGAAGAACACTTGTGGCAAACAGTTAAGGTCTGTTTCACCTGCTTGAGGCTGGAGGGAGGGCACAGAGAAAGATGACCAGCATCAACCTGCAAACACACCCACCCTACCAGAATGCACTCACCAAATATAAGCCTAAAAGTCAACATCCTTTTTCTCTTTATAATATAATCACTGGCCAGTCACCACCACTGAGACTTTCCTTGGTTTTTGTGCTTTTCTGACTTACAGTTGGCTTCCACTAACTTTAGTTGGGAGTCAAGATGAAATCACCTACTGTTATTTTTAAGTGTACAGAAGTCACGTATCCCTATATAGTATTGTGTGGGGCATAGGAGAATAAGCTAGAAAGTTGTGTTCACTGTCTTCCAAGAACTTAGAGTGTGAAGATATAGGCAAATTGAAGAAACAAACATGGTTTTAAAATCTGTCATCCAGAAACTGATAAAAAAAAAACATTTTCCATTCTGTTAATTAATTTTCAACATGATTTAGAGAAGTAGTGAAATTCTCAAAAAGAAAAAAAAAGAAAAAAGAAAAAAAGGAATCCGTTACCTAAGAACTGTCTATTGCCAGAATCATATTAAATACTCATTCTAGGAAAAAAAAAGACTCTCTTATTAACAGTTTTTCACATTTTTGAACTATATATGTTGGAGTTTTTTTGTTTAGTTAGTACTTTTGTTTTGTTTTGTCTTATTTGATTTTGAGATAGAGTCTTGGGTATAAGTATAGATCAGGTTGTCAAGGCTGGCCTCAGACTCAAGACAGTCCTCTTGCTTCGCCAATCCAAGTGTTAGGATTATAAGAACAAGCCACAACAATCAGCTGAAAATACACTTTTCTGATCTTAAGTATGTGTATTTATAATTTTCTTGGTTTTACTTTACTAAAATTGCCTTTCTTCATTATGTTTTATTTATGTAAGTCATTTATAGACTATAGCTTGGCTATAACAAAAGTATATATATTGCTTCTGGGAGCCAGGCAATGAAGAGAGCTGAGATCAGATGAGACTTATCTTCAGAGGTCAAAGTCCAATAGAGAAATAAAGGAGATGTACATTATAAAGTGCTACCCTAGCACCTAAAATTAGCACATACTCAGATTGCTTGAACCATGTGAAAAATATAAACAAGTTTATTGTTGTTATTATTATTGTTGTTGTTGTTATTGTTATTGTTATTGTTATTGCTATTAGAAATTATGCCTGAACCCTGTCCTAAAGGCTAGGTGGGTTAGCCAGGTCAGGGGCAAGGATATGAGCAGGTTGAGTTTCCAAAGTGATTCAAAAGAGGAAGACACCCATTCTCAACCTTGATCCGGGTGAGATTTGCATAGTCCAGAGAGAGCAGGAAGTTTAGGGAGTTTAGGATTGGTGACCAGAGCATAGGTATGGGGTGTAGGGGGATGGTGATCTTGGAAAACTTTCAAACTCATGGATAAGATTTAGCTGTGGAACTGGAGAGATGGATCAGTGGTTAAGACCACTTCCTGCTCTTTCATAGAACCAGAGTTCAATTCCTAGCACCCATGTTAAACATCATAACTATCTCTAACTCTAGGGCACACATACACACACACACATACACACACAAGGGGGGGTAAGTCTATTTTAAAAGACACATTTTTAAAGTTAGGAAGACCTGGGCAAAGAACAGTTTGTGTGTGCGATCCAAGTGCTTGCTTGACAAGATGGATTGCAAAGGAGGGAAAAGCCATCATAAGCTCTTGCCTTAGTCTGTATGTTATATAACATGATGATGATGATGATGGTGGTGGTGATGGTGGTGGTGGTGGTGGTGGTGGTGGTGGTGGTGGTGGTGGTGGTGGTGGTGGTAACTTCCACCAACATTGTAAAGGCAAGATTAGGAGGGAAGGATGAATTAAAAACAGTAAGCTATGTGTTTGTAGATGAAGTATCAGAAGGAATGTAGATATATGAACTGTTTGAGGACTATCATGCCCCATGTAAGTGACCAAGTGCTACATTTGTCTCAGGGTGACCATACACTAAGGATTCCATTGCATTCATCAGAGGCTGATCTCCTGTGGACCATGAGCAGACTTCCTGTGAACTAGTGTTCAAAATTAATACTGACATTCTTCAATATATACCCTATTCAGCTTGCCAACCCTTAATGTTAGCACATTTCTTAACTTTCCTTGGCTTCCATTTCCTCCTGTCACATCAGCCCAGAAGCATTAGCAAAAGTTCAAGGCTGGAGAAGAAATGGATTCATAGGTACTTAGCACATGGAAGGAACTCAGTAAACATAGCACAGGATACGGATAAGCACTGCACGGTCTCTCAGCCTCTGAGTGAGGGTGGGGCTTCCCTCTTGCAATTTGTCATAGCTCCCCTTCTCTGTCTCGTGTAGCACTTAATAGCTGCTAAATAAATTTAATCATATCTGCGACAGCTGATTTTATACATATCATCTGTTTTGTTTTTGCTTTTGGTTTGGTTTGGTTGGGTTTGGTTTGGTTGGGTTTGGTTTGGTTGGGTTTTTTGTTTTTTGGTTTTTGGTTTTGTTTTTTATTCTGATCAACCAATCCCCATCCCTAGGAAAGGCTTGCTTCTCTCTGAGGTTCCCTTGTCTTTACTTGAAATTTACCTTGCTTGATTTCTGTTTTTCACATACACTTGCTCCTTTAACAATTTTTTAAAATAAGTTTCATTGACAGCCCCATTTGCACTCTTAGTCATCCATAGGAATGTATTCACATGCTCAAATAGAATTGTGGCTCTCAGGTGAGTTGATTGTAATATAAGAAAAATACCGTGATGATTAAAATATATCTTTAGAGAAGTGCTGCTGGTCTATATTAGAGAGAGAATTTGATTAAAGTGCGTGAGTAACAAGTTAAAACTGTTTTGTACAATCAATAAAAAGAATTTTTTATCATTTTTCCAAAAAAATACAAAAAAATTACTCAAGGCTTTGACTCTTTTCCAAATTGGTGGTCAGGCTCCAGAACTTCCACTCTGAGTCCCGGATTTTCATGTCAAGGTGATTCCAGTGTCAGTCCACTGAGTACTCAATGAAACCACTGGAATTTAATCATACTGAAGTCCAGCCACTGGAAAGGTAGAAATTTGATCTGAAATATTGCATAAGAGACAATATCAAACATTAGAGAAGAATGGCCGGAGATAAGTAAACTCTCTCTACCTTCGTACTTAAGTTGGAAGATTCAAAGAGACTTTTGCATTTGATTTTAGTATAGGTATTGACCTTTTTTCCATTTTATTTCCTTTTACTGATTATAAATATAAAAGCTAAACAATTAAAAGGCTAGGAAAAATACTGTTGTTATGAGAAAAGCATGAACTATCTTTGTATATTCTACCAGCCTACAATAAACACAATAATTCAGTATGTCTAGTGTTTATCTCTCATGCAAATATATAGACTGTGCATATATTTATCATACTTAGTATAGTTTTGTTTTCTTTCTAATATATTATAATATGAACACCTTTCTAAGTCATTCAATGTTCTTTGAAAATGTGGGCTATGGAGATGGCTCAGTGGTTAAAATGCTGCCTGTACAAGCCTGAGGACCAGAGTTTGGGTCCCCAAACCTGTGTAAATGCTGAGTGGGCATGGCAGACCACCCTTACTTCAGAAAAGAGAAATGGAGAGAGTTAGCTAGGGAGAATAGCCTTATTAGTGAGCTCTGGGTTTGATTGACAGACCTTGTATTAGTAAATAAGATGGCAGAGTAATGAAGAATGAGTCCAGACATCAATTTTGAGCCCCAACATGTTCGTGCATGCATATGCATGCTTGTGCAAGCATGGACACACACACACACACACACACACACACACAGAGAGAGAGAGAGAGAGAGAGAGAGAGAGAGAGAGCTATGGGAGAATATTCTTTGAATATGTTTTCACTGGTTGTATAAAGCACAATAGTATATATCACTATTCTCTTGTATATTTATTTAATGTATGTGTGTGTGTGTGTGTGTGTGTGTGTGTGTGTGTGTGTGTGTGTGTAGTTGAATATGTATATAATGTTCTTGAAAGTCCTGGGGAGGCCAGAAGGTAGCTAGACGTTACAAGCAGTTGTGAGTCTCCATACATTGGTCTTATACAAGAACATAAGTGCTCTTAACTATCATCCCAACTCTCTAGCCCCCAAGAACTTGGCACTATTCTAAACAGTTACATCAATGAAATCTTTATGTGTCAAAAGTTTTTTTTACATGGACCTAAACTTCTTCTTAAAACTGATGCCTATCATCGAAGTAACATCTTTCAGACTGTGGATGATATTACCGAAGTACTATTTTATTTTATTTTTTAAAGCTGAGGAAACCTTCACTTCTGCAGTGTTACTACAGAAAAGGGACTGTGCCATGTCTAAAGTCATGGTGGTGGTGTTGACTTTTATAAACTCCTCAGTGAAATTGCAAATTAGTTGTAACTTTTTCCAGGAGAATTTTTCTGAAGGAACCCTATAATGCCACCGCTTTGCCAATGTTTAAGGACTAAGTCACCATTTCAAATGGAAAGCTTTTCTCTGAAGCCTGAAGTAATATTTCTATCTGTGAAAATTACTGACAGCCATTTGGTACTGTGGCTGCAGGTGTAAGTTAGGATCTTTAAATAATAGACTTTTAAAGAACTTTATGTGTTACACAGTACAGTTTATTTATTTGCTTTGTGTACATGCATCATGATGCACAAGTAGAAATCTGAGGACAGCTTTTAGAAATCTGCTCTGTTCTATCTCACAAACCCCAGGTCATGAGGCTTGGCAACGAGTCCTCTTACTCCCTGAGCCTTCTCAGTGCTCTGAATCTTTATTCTTTAGAAATGTTCACACCAAACTGAAATCCCATGACTTTTTCTCTTACCATATTTTGAGGTCTTATCTTGTGACATCAGTCCCAAATCAATGCCCTACTTATCTGTCATTGGGGCCTTTGAACAGCTGTTAATATAGGGGGCATCACAATATGTTGTGCCCCTCCTTGTAAGTTGTTTTTAATATAACATGTCTTTTAAAACCCATAGCAAATATTGTTATACATCTATACTACTCAAATGGTCTATCCAGTTGGTGCAATCCTTTTCAAAATATCCATGACTTCATACATGGAGCTAAAAAAGGCAACTCTAACAAAAGGACCAATAACCAAAACAACTCTGAGGAAAGAGAAAAAAAGTAGGAGGCCTTATAGACTTAATAGAGTACAAACTATCGTAATTACAGTGACATGTGCTTGCCTAACAGCAGACACATAGACCTGTGTAATGGGCCAGAGATCCTGGAAGGAAACCCACGTGTCCACAGCCTGCTGATCATCAACAAGGCTGCTAAGAATGTGCCCTGGGCAAAGAACAGTCTTCAATGAATGATGCTGTGAAAATCAAGTGCATATATAGGGAAGCAAAAAGGGAGTCAAACTATAAGACCGGAAATTGTTGTAGGAAAATACAGAAGTGATTTCTCAGGACATTGAAACAGTAGAGCATTATTTTTTTAAAGATACCTTCTAAAAGCACAGAACAAAAGCAAAAATGACAAGTGAGATGACATCAAGCTGAAAAGCTTTTATCATAGCAAAAGAAACTATCAGCATAATGAAGAGGAGACTCTGGAAGAGAAAGTATTTTCAAGCTCTGTATCTCATGGCGGTTGGTACCCAGAACGTATAAGGAACTGAACATTTTTAAAATATCTGGTTGAAAGTGATAGATCTCAACAGGTGTTTCTCAAAACATGATGTGCAGATTGCTTTATGAAAACTTTTCTCCATGTCTCTGATCATCAGGGAAATGTAAATGAATTGCAATAAAATACTATCTCTCTCCAATTAGAGTACCTATTATCAAAAAGACAATAGTGACTGGCAAGGATGGGAAGGAAAGGGACTCTTGTTTACAGATGGGGGTGGGGAACATGGAAATTAGTCAACCATGGTAGAAAACATAAGAACAAACCCAAGACTAAAATTAGCATTCATCTTACAGGTGGGTACATATTCATAGAACTGAAGTCAAGATGTGGGAGACAAGTCAGCACCCCCATGTTTATGACAGCACTGTTTATAATAAATAAGAAATAGAAACAATCCAAGTGATTAATGGGTGAAGAAATGCATGTGGGCATAGAGTACACCTGAGATACCCAGACACAGAGGAATTGCAGCACTAGCCAAACACTGAAAGGAGCCAAGTCCCATCTTTCGTGGTAGCAAAGGTGGAATCATTACATTAAAGCCAAAAACAAAAATAAATACCACAAGATCTCACACATATGTGGAACATAAAACAGGTGACCTTATGGAAGTTGAGATTAGAAAGGTGGTCACCAGAAGCTGGGGAGACTAAAGGGGAGGAGAGGGACAAGGAAAACAGAACACTGGGGGCTGGACTGCAGTGAGAAAGGACACAGAAGCTAGTGTGTGCCTTTGCACACTAGGTAGACAGCAGTAGTCTAGCCTGTGTCTCACAAAGCTTGACTAAAAGCATCTCGACAGCTTCACCAGTCAGAAATGATAAAATGTTTAACCAGATTTAAGTAGCATACAACGTATATCAGAATGTTACCTGGCACTGCGTTGCTCTGTATATTGTACTTTTTTGTTGCTGTTTTCAAAAAAATTTATTTTATGTGTTTGAGTGTTTTTGCCTGCATGAAGGTATGTGTACCACATGTGTGCCTGGTACCCAAGGAGGTCAGAAGAGGGCACAAGATATCCTGGAACTAGAGTGATAGTCGATCATGATCTATCATATGGGTGTTAAGAGCTGACTCCAGGTTCTCTGCAAATGTAAAAACTGTTCTTAACTGTTGAGATACCATTCCAGACCCCCACTTCTTAAGTGCATCAGTGACAATATTTAACAATTGACAGGACACAACCAAACTTTACAAAGCTAACCTTTTTCATCAATGAGCTACATAAGTTAAGAATTCAATATCCCATATGTTTATCAGAAAAATTACCCCAACCCTCTTTCACATCCAACACTCAACTAATCTTTATTATAACTAGGTCAAATGTATAATTATAACGTACTTGAGTTGCATTTTTATTCTTCAAATTTGAAACATTTTTTGAGACCTTTATTGATTTGTTTTGCTTTCTGTGACAAGTTTTTTGCTGTATAGCCCAGGCTGGCCTCAGTCTACCCAGAACTAGGATTCTTGGTGCATGACACTATGCGCAGCTTAATTAAAGGTTTTTTTTTTTTAATGCTGTATTCAACATTGCTCTCCACATGTGTTTATCCCTTGCAGAAAAACATACTACCTGTCTCCATCCATTTGGTATTTAAATACAAAGTAACACAGACTTTGTCTTATCTGATAGGCATGGAGTCTCACATGAGAATTCATAGTTCTAAAAGCCTGGCACATTTTTATTCTCTTCATGGATTGTAAATGGCCTATCATCTTGCTATATCCCTTTACATGGTAACTGAGACGAAGAACCTGTATCTCTTGATAAAGAAACTAGTCTCCTTCCAGAGGGCCTGGCTTTCATGACCACGTTGCTTCACCATATCGGAATACCACTACTGGTGATGAGGACTACAGTATATGAGTTTGGTCTGGAGATCAAATGATTCAAGATTCAGTCTACAGCACTACCTTAAAGCAGAGGTTTCAGACAATAGCCCTTTTATAATCTCCCACAACTCTCTGGGATTATCACACTTTACTGAGTCTGGGTTTACAGTCAACTGGGATCTTTGTGGAACAAAAGCATCTATGGCGGTCATGCAACTGCCTGCCAGCTCCACAGGACTGAGTTTACAGGGGTAGTATGTCTGATTGCCTCCTCCTTCCATGGACTCAGGAATTCTGTTTCACATGCAAACATAAGCAGACTTCTTACTCTGTAACCCTGTTTCCAAAACACAATGGAAGAAGTTGCTTCATAAGATTTTGATCTCAAACTGCCATCCAGTCATTCCATAAGTTTCCCTGTATTGTTCTGATCACAGTGAGTCGCAGGCCAGCTCATGTTCAGCATATCTGGGGACTGCACAGGCATGGTGCTGTCAGGAGTCATGCTCACTGGAGGCCATCTGTGGAAACTAACACTGTAGTACACACATTCATTTTAAATGGCGTTTCTACTTGCACTTCTCTGTGGCTAACGAGGACCTCCCACAGCTCTAATCACTTTGGTGGGCATTTCCAAAAACCTAATGAGCCCTGATGTCAATCGCAATAGTCAATCTATGTCCAACAATCCCAGATCTCAAGTGCAGGAATTCATTTATAAGCAAATTAGAGCCTTAGTTTGATTCATAAACTTCAACCCCCTATTGTTAGTTTTTAAAAAGAATAAGCTCAGGTCCATTTGACTGTGGAGACTAAGCAAAAATTTGGGAAATAATTCAAAGTTCGTACTAATTCCAAACATTTAGATGGTGCTTTATAATTTAAATAGTGCTTTGGGGTATTCTCTTGCTAGCCCTTTCCTTTTGATCTTATACAGTAGTTCAGAAGAATGAGTTTTTAAGTGAAGAAACTAACTCCTCAGAAGCTTGTAAGTTTTCCTCAAGCACACAGAGAAGAAATGTAAATGCCAGAACCCATTCTTCTGGAGTTCTCGTACATGTTCAAGGGCCTGAAGCTGAAATCCTCCTCCTATATTCTGTGTGTGTGTGTGTGTGTGTGTGTGTGTGTGTGTGCATGTGTGTGTGTGTGTGTGTGTGTGTGTATTCGTGTGTTTGTGTGTGTTTAAATACATATATTTTAAAGTCTTTCCCTTAAAGAACAGACTTTGAAGCTTGGACTGCATTGGTAATTCATCTTTCACAGTTGAGAAAGTAGATTCAGTGTACTTATGCCATTTGTACAAAGTGACACCATTGTTTAGTGGAACAGCCAAGAACTATAGACTCTGAAACCCACTGATCTTCCACCTTCATTAGTCCCCTTCAAGAATAGATTTCTAAGTAAAGTTTTGTGAAGATGCTGGGGTGGCATCCCATTTCTGTAATCTTGGCACTTAAGACACTGAAACAGGAAGATCTTCATGAGTTCAAGACCAGTCTATGCTTCATAGTGAGTTCCAAGCCAGCCTGGGCTACTAGGATCCTGTTTTATAAAATAAAAGAAAGAACAAAAAATAGAGGAAGGAATGCAGATATTTTACACATTTTAGATACTAATTTGTGGTTTTCCAGGAATGAAGTGTAAACATTTTTTAGTGACTGAGATACAAGCTGAGGACTAAATTCAATGGAGAGATTTTTTTCTTTCTTTTTCTTTTCTTTACAGTCTCTCTCTTTCCTTCTTTCTTTGGTGTGTGTGTCTGTGTGTTTGTGTGTGTGTGTGTGTGTGTGTGTGCATATGTGTGTGTGTGTGTGTGTGCGTGTGTGTACATGCACTAGCATGCATGTGCACACAGAAACTACACCAGAATTTTATGGCTTTCTGCTTGCTAAGCAAGCATTCTACTACTGAACAAAAGCCCCCAGTCCCAGTATCAACTATGCTCTGCAACAAGAATGATGTAACTGGCCTGTTTGGTGACTGATATATGCTTTGTTTTCAGGACTATTGTTAGTATTGAATCAAAACACTTCCCCCAAATCTTCTTCTAGTATCCACAGTGGAGCATTCTTCTAAAGGCAAGGTTGTAAGATGAGTCTGCCAGACAATGTTTTGACAGACTATTACACTCCCCAGATTCTAGGATGTCACTGGCGTAAGTCATATTTCATTTTGACTTAAGATGCCATTTTCTTCCCTACTTCTTTTCTTCCTTCTTCTTTCTCTACTTTTCCATCCCCCTTGCCATTCCCCCTGTTCATCTTGTTTTCTTAATAAGAATACCTTTTTAATTTTTTCACTGAACAGTGAACTAACAAAATCAACAAGACAGTTATCACAGTCTAACAAGAAGGGACATGGAGGGTTGACCAGATGGCCCATTTTGATGGACCTAGAGTTATTTAAGACCCATGCTATACATCTTTAGCTAGGCACCTTCACATGGTTTCCCCTTTTCATAATATTTCTACATTGTCAACTTTTTAAGTCTAAAGGTATTAAAAAGATGAGCTTGTGAGTGAAATTATTTTCCTCAAGTTATTACACTTGTTTGGTGGGCCACTTTGTTTTATTTATCTCTTTGAAGAGTGCTGGGTTCAATTTATATCCTTGTGTTTGATGGTGTTTCTTTCCAGCTCTTCCTCTCTTTTACTTCCTCCCCCACCTCCTGCACAGGACATGATACCTAGGTTCCATGCAGACATAGTGGCTCATACCTGTATTTTAGAGTCTTGGGAGTCTGAGGCAAGAGGATCACCTTGAGTTCAATTTAGCATAGGCTATTAGTCCTGGTCTCATAAAACAAAAACAAATTTTTTGAAAGGTTAGCAATGTTATGAATTTGCTACTTGTCCTGTTGCTCTGGCAAAGAACATGGCAGAAGGAATCTGAGGCTTAAGGACTTGTATGGGTTAGAGTGATACCATCCATCAAGGCAAAAATACCTGCATGGGTCCTACTACACCCACAGTAGAGAAGCAGAGACAACTGGGTGCTGGTGTTCAGCTAGTTCATCTTCCAGCTCTATCAACCATTGAACTACCTCTCTGGCTCTTTTTGATTGTTAGTTTGAGACAAAGTCTTACTAACTAAGCTGACCCTGAACTCACACGATGGCCTGGACAGGACTTGAATTTAGAACCCTCTTGCCTCAGCCTCTTGGGTAGCTGAGATGGCAGACTTGAGACACCATGCCCTACTAGAGCTTTCCTTACTCGAGCATAAGTACATGAAATAGAAAAAAGGCCGGCATGGTTTACAAGATGGACCCCTGTGGTCATCATTGTCCAGAAGCCAGATCTGTACTGTCTGAGAGAAGATGTGTCACAGTTTCGAACCTGTACATGTTGGAAGTATTCAAACAAGCTTTAAAAAATATCATATAGTTGTTAAAATATTTGTATCGCAAATCAAATGTCAACTTTAAGTGCGGTGTTTATAGAGTACTGCTGAACTGTGGTGTAACACATAAAAAGCAGAAATGTTGATATATTTTGGGCCATTTATTTGCAGAGTATTTTTTTTTTACCAATGAGTCCAGTTAGAGTCCTATCTGCTCTCCTGTGTTTTTTGCCATCTCAACTGGTGTCATTTCAGACCAACTCACCATTTGATTTTTTTTTTTCTACATTATAGCAATGTCCTACAGGTCTCTGCAGGGACATGACCTCAGCTCTATCTCTTCTCCTTCATCAGTAAAGGTTTATTCATAGAGGAAAGTAAGTGAAATTCAGTAGAGGGTTTCATAAAAGGCAATAGACCTTTCACTGTTGTAGAGAAGTTGGGGTGGGGAATTGTAAATCACGTCAGTAAAAAAAAAAATTCAGTTTGCCAATTTGGCCATTATATCTAAGTTGAGGACTAGCACACTGGTGTCAGATCCAGGCCAAAGTATGATTGCTTTCAACATGCAGAGGATGTGCCTTAAGAGTTCCCACTTACACATACAGGGCATCCAGACTTCTGGATATCCTCTTCCTCTGAAACCCATGTGAAGGCAACTGTGCCCATTACTTTCTCACCAATGTGGCAAAACCAGACAGAACCCACCAGGAAGGGGAGTCATTTGTTTCAACACATTGTTTCAGAGAGTTCAAACCACATCATCCATAGCACTATCAATTTGGCTCCAAGGTAATGCTGAACTCCACAGCTGAGGGAAAATGTGCTGTTTGTCTTATTGTGGTCAGGAAGCAGAGAGAAAGAGTTGCAGGAAGGGGTTAGGATAAGCTATGGCCTCTAAGAAGATTAAGCCAGTAACCTGGTTCTTCCATGTTGGCCCTGCCCCTACCAACTCCTCCAATGCCACCATTTAGGAATCCTTCTGGGCTTAATCTGTTTACTGAGCCAGAGCCATTATGATCTAATTATCTCTGGAAAGTTCCTCACAGACACACCCAGGTGTGTGATTTGCCAATATCCTAGGTGCTTCAAAGTCCAATTAAATTGATAAATTAACCATCAGAGTAACTGGGGAGGATATTCAACTTAAGTAGACAGACTACTCTTAATCATAGTAGTCAGACCAAAATAACTCTCAAAACCTGAATGGAATCTAGAGGTGAACTGAGACTTTTCCTGCTCTCCAGATCTTCAATCCTCACACAAATTATTTATAAATATTATAAAAGATAGTATATGCATATGTTTGTAAGTAATCAAATCCCTCTTATTTTTCTGTTTTCAGCTGTATAATACAGCAGTGTTGTCCCCTTTTTAAATTCTCTTCTTGTTTTTATTTTTTATTCAATGTTCTCTTTTTATTCTAGGTCCAGCAAGACTAGAAGGGCTGGTAGACATATCTGTCTTTCTGAGACTTGAGAGTCTGAGGCAGGAAGATCTCCATGAGTTCAAGTTAGCATAAACTACAGAGTGAGAAGACCTGGTCTTATTAAAAAAACAAACAGAAAAAAAAACAATTTTTCAAAAGGTTAGCAGTGTTATGTGTTTGCTACTTGTCTTGTTGCTCTGGCAAAGAACATGGCAGAAGCAATCTAAGGATTAAGGATTTATTTGAGGTAGAGTGATACCATCCATCAAGGCAGAAGTACCCATACGGGTCATACTGTGCCCACAGTAGAGAAGCAGAGAAAACTTAGTGTTTGGGTGTTCAGCTAGTTTTCTTTTATTTATTCCACATGGTTTCCCAGCTCATGGGATGTTCCTCTCCACATTTGGGGTTGGTCTTCTCACTTGAGTTTACCTAATCTAGGCAATCCTTCAGACACATGCCTGGAAGCTTAACCCTTCTATGATTCCAGATCTCCGAGTTGAAGATTAGTTACTGTAGGCTGTGGCCTCTGGCTGGGCTGTTGTAATAATTTCAGACTATCCTTTCACACATGATGCAGATTTCACAATTGATGTGGAACAAAGCTTTTATCAAATGTGTTGATTGCTCCTGCTATCCTTGTCCAATATGGGTTCAATATTGAGCCTTCTGTGGGAGGCTCTGGAAAATGCTGGAAGCCTCCTTTTGTGTTCATGATCATTCCCCTCTGCACAGATGGGCACCAGAATTCTTATCCTTTGTCATTGCTAGTTCTAAATTTGCTCATTCTTATGATGAAGGAGCATGAGAACCCTCTGCCTGTGTAGGGAAAGTGACTTCCAGACAGAACACAGGCAAAAGGGACCTCCCTAGCCACACTGAAACCACAAATTTTAGATCTTTGTCTTGCTCCATTCAAAGATGCATTCTCCCTTAAAGGGATGCTGGCTGCTTTTTGTTCCTTAATCTTTTCTTATCCTCTGAGTGTGTGTTACATTGCATGTGATCACAGAAGAGCTAGCCAGACCTGTCTGAGAGCATTAGAGGAGTGTCCCAGGAGGAGTGACATTTCTTAAATATTTTTTTACAAAGACTCACAGCTTGTAAGCTTGAAACATACCATGTTGCTCTTTCAAATACACATCAATTAAGTGTGTAGTTTGTTACTTTTCTAGTAGACGTGGTAGTGTTTTATCAGTTTATCCTAATTTCTGCCCCATCTGTGACTCTCCAGAACACATCCGTAATGCTGAAAGGAGGAAATAGAAAATTAACCCACCAAGAGGATTGAATCTATCATTAATGGTGCTGTGATCTCCTCTACCAAAGGAATAATTACATACTGGTTATTTTGAATAGAAAAGAGTGAAGCTTTGAACAGTAAGTTCCAGGCTATCGCCATACCACCTTCAATGTACTTCATCTCTTCTGAACAGTGAGATCATCAGTAAAAAATATAGTCTGTGCAGGGTCTAGCAATTGTACGGTAATTTTCTGAGCAGATCCCATTTTGTTCCCTCTGACCTCCATGTGTCCAGCCTAATGTTCAGAGCAAGGCTTGCACAAGAGCACTGTCAAACAAAGCTCAATAGTCACATTGTTCCCAACCCTGATGTTCTCTATGAAAAGTATAAATGAGTCACTTATGACTGTCAGTAAACTATCCCAGATATCGAAGTTCAGTATTGTTGAAGTGGCTGGAGAAAAACTGACCTAGAATCTATAAACCTATTCCTTTTATTTTTAGTTTTTTTCATACAATATATTCTGATTATGGTCCCCCTCCCCCAACTACTCCTAGGTCATCCCTCTCCCTCATCCAGATCCACAGCCTTTCTTCTGTAGAAAGAAGTGATCTAGTCAAAGTGGAAAATAATTCTGCTCTTTGTTGACTATAGACTGTGCCACTTTTGACAGTATTTTTATATGTAATATTCTCTTGCATTTGCCCTAATTCTTACTTAGTTTGATTCTTAAGTAATGCATATTCTCTAATTTACTTAGGAGAAACAAGGTGCTCAGAATCGTAGAAAATCATAGAAAGAGGCTAGAAGATGCTTCAATTGTTAAAGTCTTTTCCTTGTAGACATGAGGACCTGAATTCAGTCCCTAAAACATTGTATGTGGTGGGTTCTAGGGACCAAAAATGTATGTTAGTAGATACTAGGAATCCTATAATCAGGATTAGTCATAAGTAGATTCATGCAGCTTGCTAGCTAGCCTCTGTGAGCTCCAGTCCAGGGGAGACTCTGTCTCAAAAGAACATGGTGAATGGCTTCAGAGGACGGATACCTGAGGTTGACCTCTGGTCTCCACATGCACAAGCTCAAAACTGCGCACTATCCCCCTTCCCACATACAGAGAAGGCTTCCAAAGATAAGCGGGGGGGGGGGGGGGAGTAATTTTAGAATGTCTGTTGTAGGAACACTTTGAAAGCTTTCAAAGCTACTCTGTTCTTCCAGTCTCATGATCATGTCTGCCTGATCCTCTGGGTGGAGCTTCATTTCTGGCAGTTTTCTGGTAGTGTCAGCTATGGTGTGTCTATTCTCCAAGTCCACTGTCACCTTTTTCATTCAGTCTGTTCTGTTAGGGGTGCACATTGGACATGGAAGGTGCTGGAATTGGAGTTCGTGCTGTCACTGAGAGGAAAACCTGGGCAGATACTTAATCTTTGTGTCTGAAAGGAAATTATATGGGAGATAGCGAGGCTTTTGCTCCTTCTAGAGATGGCGGCTGATTACTGTTTCAGCAGCATTCTAGGCTCATTTCTGTTGCTGTGATAAAGTACTTCAACACAAAGCAACTTAGAGGAGGAAAGGTTCATTTGAACTCCAGTTCCAGGTGACAGTCCTTCGCTGTAGACAGCTGGTCACAGCATACCCACAGTCAAGAGCAAAGATAATCGAGCTCATACACATTTGCTTGCTTGCTTGCTTGTGCTCAGCTCAGTTTCTCCATTCTGATAAAGTTCAGGATCCTCTACCTAGGGAATGAGTGTTGCCATCCATAATGGGCTGGGTCATCCCATGCCCATTAATGTAATTAAGATAATTCCCTATAGAAATACCCAAAGTCAGTGAAGACACTCTCTCACTGAGACTCCCTTTGCAAAGGATTCTAGGTTGAGTCATGTTGACATTCATCTTTTATCCATCACAGATAGCATCGTAGCCACTTTCATTATAACAGTGAAGTTTTCCTTTTATGAATTGAAGGGTCACTTTCTGTTTGCACTATGCGACAAATCCCTTGAAATTGAAAGGGCTTGTTTCTTCTTATTTTGACATTAATAAACCTAGTTATGCATTTCTTCTTCCATCAACTGTTTTGTGGCCATCCCCTATGAAGTGAGGCAGGTTAGAGGTCTTAGGTTATGTGTTAGGCATATAGCAGGCCATCAGCAGTTCATTCACTCCAGTAGCAATTGGGTAGTGCCATGAGTAGACGCCTCTGTATATGTCATTTGGATAAAAAGGGATGAAATGGTAATAATGCATGACTGATTTTAATGGAAGTTGTTGGTAATGAAGGGAGGAGGGATTTAAGTGATTTTTGTTCAGTTATCCACAAAAGCATAGCTAAAACTGAGACAAAATAAATGAAATATTGATGGGAACTAAATTGAAGAAATATTTCCAATAAATACGATTGGATTGAGCCATCAGAGAAGACCTGATGGAAGTGACTGGGGACATCTTATCCATGCATCCCACTTGGGGCAGATGACAAATGAGTTCATATCTCTAGTTTCATTGATTCTCTAGACTGGCACATCCACAACCCCTGCCCTTTATTGACAGTCTATATGTTTTTATTAATTTTTCTAATCCCATATTTCTTTTTCCTCTTTAGAGCGACTCCCTGAGACACTACCAGGAATGTCTTCCTTAAGCGGGAAAGTACAAACCGTTCTGGGCCTTCTAGAACCCAGCCAACTGGGCCGCACCCTGACCCATGAGCATCTGACAATGACCTTTGACAATTTTTATTGCCCACCTCCTCCATGCCATGAAGCTATCTCCAAGGAACCTATCATGATGAAAAATTTATTTTGGATTCAGAAAAATCCCTATTCCCATCGAGAGAACCTTCAATTGAATCAGGAGATAGAAGCCATAAGAGAAGAATTGTTGTATTTCAAGGCTAAGGGTGGAGGAGCCTTGGTGGAGAACACGACCACTGGGCTCGGCAGGGACGTGCATACGCTGAAGTGGCTGGCACAGCAGACTGGAGTCCACATCATAGCTGGAGCTGGGTTTTACGTTGATGCAACTCACTCTTCAGCGACCAGAGCTATGTCAGTGGAGCAGGTAAAAAAGCACTACTTAGAATGTTGTCTGTATATACATTCAGGATACCCTAAATGTGATTGGATCGGAAGTAGCTGAGTAGGTGAAAAAAATAGCCAGCTCTCAAAGACATCTGATGACTGGGACCCAGATTAGTCAGACTCCATATCTTTCCAGTGTTGGGGAAGGAGCTCTCAACACACTCGTCATTGACAATTCCAATGTGTTAATGCCTAGTCTATATGGATCCTATCAGAGCTCAGTGGTTCTGCTTTAGTCTCTTTGTAAACCTCATTTTCCCATCATGAGCTGCTTCAGCTTTCCCCTTGGGTTTTATTATAACCAGCAATGAAAATCCACAGTAGGGTGAGACGTGGCAGGCCGAGACTTGGTACGTTTGCAAATATAGCTTCTTCTCTTATTACAAGCCAGGTGGGCTGGGAGAAGGTCTGTTCTCTTATTTATAATATTAAGTAAGAATGGGCAGAAAGGAGCAAAGTTTGCAAAGACCCAAAGAAAGGAGCTTCAGGGCCCATGTGTGTGTTCTCTTGTTAAACATGTGTGTCAGTTTACATGCATTTACATATAGTATGGATTCCTATATATTATTTCCCATAACTTGTTTCACAGGTATAAGGTGTCAGGTAAACTCTTGGTAAAATATCCGTTAGTATTTAAAATGACTTTTTTTATATTTTCATCTGTGTTATATCCCCAATACTCTTTTAAATATATGCATTTATATTAGTTGGAGACTGAGCTAATGAAAAGGATAATACACTTGTCAAACCATGCTTTGAAGCAAGTAATGTAAATATTGTGTTATGAGTTTTCTAGGCTGAATGTAGGATAGAATTAAAGAAGTACTTGATAAGTTGACAGATTCAGTGGCATCTCTAGGTGCTGTTCCCAGATTAAAATAAGAACCCCTCTTTTTTTCATTCTGCATAGCCAGAGAAACTTCTATAGCGATGAACTATGGAAATGATCCCTGAAAGTATAGTCTTCCTTTTTCTCATTCTGAACACACAGCTTTTCTCTTTATCCCTACTGCATCTTCAAGCTATAAGGTCACACATCTTATAATAAATAACTTGTTCAATTTGCCATTTAGTCAAAAAATGCTATGTTCATTAGCCAATACTCACTAAGTCAATGTTGGTTTTGTGTGTGTGTGTGTGTGTGTGTGTGTGTGTGTCTGAGTATGCACGTGTGTGCATGCGTGCATACATGCATGCATGTGTGTATGTATGTGTAGTATTGATCTATGTGCATGTGCATGGCAGGGACGTGTTTTTAAAAGCTGGAGGACAACCTTAGGAACCTTCCTTGGGAAAACTGAACCTCTCCTTTGAGACAGGGTCTCTCATTGGCTTCGAGCTAATCAGTCATATGCCATACCAGCTGTCCAGTGAGCCCTTGGGATCCAACTCTCTCTGTCATCCCAGGGTTGGGATTACCAATTCACACCACCATACCGAGATTTCTTCTGTGAAGTCTGGGGATGCAACCAGGATCTTCATAATTGTGAGGCTTCATCCTTTCTACCCCTCCCGTTCCAGCTCTGAACACATCCAGAATTTGTATAGTATGAGTTTATATGGAAATATTTCACAATCTATAAGATAGGCTCCCTCTTGTTCTTCCTTAGCTTACAGATGTCCTTATCAAGGAAATTCTCCATGGAGCTGATGGCACCACCATCAAGTGTGGAGTTATTGGAGAAATTGGCTGCTCCTGGCCTTTGACTGACAGCGAGAGAAAGGTACTTGAGGCTACAGCTCACACCCAGGCTCAGCTTGGCTGTCCTGTCATCATCCATCCTGGACGGAACCCAGGTGCACCATTCCAGATCATCCGTATATTGCAAGAGGCAGGGGCGGACATCTCTAAAACAGTCATGTCCCACCTTGACAGGTAAGTGGATCACCGTACAAACTGGCATAGACCAGTGTACAACTGGGGGATCGTCAAATGGGAAAATCACTGGTGATGAGAGCAATACAATACTAATCTGGTGGGGATCTGCAGTGGCTACCTGGAAGGTAATTTTTCCCAATGCTGAGTGATGGAAGTAGGGTCTCACACATACAATTATCACACACTCTACCACTGAATTACACCCACAGCTCCTAGAGGACAGCGGCTACGAATCCTTGTAATGAGCATAAGTCAAAATCAGTGCTGTAATCTATCCCTTTTGTGTGTCACATCCTGTCTGAGACATTTTATAAAGGCCTTTTCTTGATCCTCCATAATTTTTCAGCTCAGATACTGCTGTCTGCTTCAATTATTTGTCTTATGATATGATGTCTTGAACATGACAATCCAGCTTGCTCAGTATTTGCCAACAATTGGGGCATAAATGCATCTATAAATATAAATACAGAGAGGACAAATGGTTTCACCCTGAAAGGAAACCAAAAATGTAGGTGCTTATGTTTCTGCTGCCTGTTTTTGGTTTCAGAAACCGAAATTAATAATAAAATGGTAAATATTGTATTGCCATTATGGTGCATTAATGTTTACGGCTGCTACAACTACAGCACATCAAGCAACTCAAAACAGTGGAAATTTATTCTCTCATGGTTCTGAGGTGAGAGTCTGAAATCAAGTGTTATCAAGATCTCAGAGCTGCAGGAAGAATCCTCGCTTTGCGTGCTTCATTGTCTGGCAGCCTTTGGTGTTCCTCAACCTGTGGCTGCATGGCAAGTTTCTGCTTCTGCTTCTCAAGGCCTTGGGTGTATGGCTGTCTTTTCTTTCATCTCTAGGGAAATTTGCTATTGAATCTTGGACACACTCCTGTAACTGAATGAGATTGTGTAAAGATCCTTAATCATATCTATAAAACCCCTTTTCTCATTGAGGTCACTTTCAGGGCTCCCTAGGGTTAAAACTCAGATGTGGTTTTATAGGGTGCCATGCAGCTGGCTGCATGTCATAGGAGAGGCTTGACTGTGTAAACTGATGCTTAGCTGTTGCTAGTCCACAAACATGTAACAATGTTGCCAACGCCAATCCTAAACCTTCAGATTAAGGGTAACACTCTTACAGTATAGCTCAGCGGACTTAAGAACTCCAGACCTTCCCACCTCAGCCGTGCAAGTATTAGACTGCAGGCATGCACATCCGTTCTTGGCCCTTCCTTTTGCTTTTGCTGGGGTTTGTTGCTGCCTCTGCTGCTGCCGTTGCTTATTTGTTTGTTTACAAATACACATAACATAAAATTTATCAACTTAAATATTTGAAGCATCCAGTTTAGGAGACTTTCTCTTCCAGATTGTAGTAGAGAACATTCTAACCTCCCTCACCATGAATCTGAACACAAAATACTTCAAATGAATGGAAACACACATAACTTTTTTGTGATTACAGTTTTGACTGGAGAGACTGTCAAAACTGACAGACGCCAGGAATCCCCACCCTTGCACTTGCTGGATAAAAGTTGTGGTTATAGATCCTCAAAGCTTGTCTCTCACCTTTCCTCCTACATCAGCTGTGACAGAGGCAGGTAGATACTCTAGAGAACTCTTTGCCTCAAGCTTTCCCCTGTTCATGGACAGTGAGAAATGCAGTTTTGGGCGATGGGGCAGCTTCCTGTGTACCTCCAGACTGATCTCTCTCCCTATTCATTGCCAAGCTCCTTGACTCTCAAAGCCCCTCCCATGATGCTTGCTGGACTCCCCTTGCTGCTCATTTTCTCACCTTGCTATTGCTCTGCCCTTGAAAGAGTGTTAACTTTACCAGTAGCCCCAACCAAGCATTTAAAAACGGAGATTTTTTCTCTCTTTGGTCTTATTTTCTGTTGGAAAGGTTTTCTGTGAACGTTTTTTCTGCCACACTGCTTGAGACTGGACCAAGATGCTCTTTAAAGCAGAATCTAACCATCCCTACTTTTTCACAGTGAGACATTAAGTTAGAAAATTATGCTTGGCACAAATAGGAAATACATTTTCATTGTAAATTGTGAAATAAACCTGCGCTACCACAACAATATTTCCTGGCTTATAATAAATTAAACAATATAAAAGGTATTTATTTCCTAGTGGTATGCACATATGTTTTCACTAGACTTATATCATGCTTTATATACATGTATATATATATATGTGTGTGTGTGTATGTATATATTTATATATATGTGTGTGTATGTGTTTATACTTTTATATTAAATGATAGAGATATATTATCCGATATCCATTGGCTACAAGTTTATTTCCCTCTTGGATGGCCCAGGGTTGAATAGCATTGTTGACCTGACACTACACAAGCCCCAAGCATCTGGCATATCCTGAAGCAGTCCCTAGACAGTCACCCTCTCTGCACCTATGGCATGGATCATTTGGGATTCCAGTGTGTGACAAAAAAAAAAAAAAAAAAAAAATATTTCCATGGGGAAGCAACCAGGGAAAATGGCTTTTGAAAAACCAAATAAAGTGACAAGGAAAGATCAGGAGGCAGATGTAGGAAGTGGGAGCTATTTGAAGCGACTGTTCAGAGCAGACGAGTCACCAGCCTGGAGTCTGACTAGGTCAGCTTTCCAAAGGCTGTCTGAACTCAGCTGGGCAGTGCATACAATCTCATCTGTGCGGAAAGAGCAGGGGCTTCAGCTCTTTGTAATGGGACAACTCATAAAAGAGCCTGGACACAATGTAATGGACATTTAAAAAGAACAAACATCCCCTAAGACACAGCCTCTAAATCCCCCAAATCAAACACTCAAGCCTAACACCATGTCGTTTCTCCCCCATGTTTCTGGGCAAAGGCAGAGGCTCTGAAACTGTGCTCTGTCAAGTTTGGGAGAGAGTGGCTTGGGATGGCCGCTGCGCCTTTTGACTCACTTCATAACACAAGGGCTCTGAAGTGAGCACGGCAATCTTCAGCTTTGACTATCTGTAAAATTACTTTGATTTTTTTCCCTTCAAATGTAGATTTCATTTAGGAGAACACAAACATAAAAATATTTTAGTATGGTCACAATCTTATGGAAGCAGTCAAATATTTTGGAAAGTTTATAAAATCTGCATTAGGATTTACCCAGACAGGCAAGAAGTCAGAAAGATAGAAGGCACACATGGGCACAAGCTCAAACACACACACACACACACACACACACACACACACACACA